>JBBBDQ010010432.1:0-46966 GCA_037127315.1 Ascarosepion bandense
CCCCCTACAACTCAAATTCCTTATGACACAAAAATCTTTTTACTCGAAATATTAACTTGTAATATATTCGTTTAATTCTTCAACAAATTCTGTAGAAAAATAAATATACGAGAGATACATTTGCTCTTTCAATCAGTTCCCCTCAACTGCGACGTAACCATGACTGCAAGGTGAATGACAACTAAAAAAGCGATATTACGAGTCAGTGCATCCGTGATTAATCTCAACAACCGTTCACTATTTTTGTAAATTACTTCAAGAATATTTTGAAGGATATTTTGATATATTAATACCAATTAGATGATATTTTTAACTAAAATTATATTGACTAATCACAAATGAAAAAGCTTACTACAAATCAGCGACACCAAATATTTAAATATTTTTCTTAATTCAATAAACAGCGTAAATATTTTTTCAAAATTTGTAAGTTAAAACTGGGTAGTTAAAAATTATATTACAAATACGCTCATGTTATATTCAACTATTTTCCAGATATCACCCATAAGAATTAAATAAATTTACCACCTTGTCAACACCATAAGTAAATACCTACCTCTGTATTTAAAAATGCATTATTTTAAACTGAAAGTAATTTGTATTTGTTTCAAATCGAATTAATTAAACTTTAAATCAACCAATATTCGCCAAATATTTCAGAAAGGAACATTTTATTTTTGAAAGATGTTTTAATAAAATTGCTATCTTGATAGAAAACTAAAATGGCTCTAAAATCAGTGATTATTAGCGATTTAATGAATTCCTTTTAGTTTCAAAATAGTTTATATTTTGCTCATTGGAAATGCTAATTATTTTAAAATTTAAACAAAAAATCGCTTAAGATGTTAATTTGTAAAATTTCATATTAAATTTTGGGTATTGTGAATTTATGGCGATACCGACTTCTGAGGGAAGAAGAAGAAAAAATGATTGGCCTTCATATTTATGAAGTGCTGATTAACTAAATTATGAAAAACTTACGACGAAATACACATAAATATGAATTTTATTTGTGAATCAAGTAAAATTCTTGTTGGCCTTCTACGTTGGTGTTTGAATAAAATAATATCTAGGCGAAGATCAGTAAAAAATGACAGTTGTTGCATCCGTAGGGGAAGAATTGTGCAGTTTGATGACATTGAGTATCCACGTTAAAAAAAGAGAAAAGTATTGTCAGTGGTCAGGAACTAAAACATTACCGACCTAATTGCACAGGTTTGTCTAATAGCATTTAAAATAACAGCTAAAAATTACGTCTTGTATTGCCCCGAAAATGGAATGGCGGGTTGATGATATGCTTGGGGGTAAAAAAAAAAATAGCACAGTATGAATAAAAAAAACTCCATACTTAATAAAAACGAAATTTTTCCATTGAAATGTTTCTGTTATTATCAAAGGAGAAAGATCAATTATTTTATAATTATTTAAAAAATATTTTCTTAATCTCTTCTAACCCATTAGAAATTTTGTTAAAAATCTGGTTTTGATTTGAATTAGCTGGTAACCAAATTGTTAGTTTACAATGGAAAAGGTAACATTACATAACTGTTTTTTGATAAGATCAATTTCGCAGCTGATTTAAAAAATGACCTTCTTGATATCATCTATTTTCCCCTCAATATCTATTTATTCATGATATCATAGTAAATCTGATATTGTATTTATTAGATAAAATTGGCTGCTGATTTCAAAGATGGCCTTTCTGATATCATCAATTCCCAATGCATCATCTGTCACCTCCTGTCTTAAATATAAATCTGATCGATTTGATAAGGTCAAATTGGCAACTAATTTTGCGTCGACCTTCTTGATATCAACAGATCTCAGCTCAGTGTCTATTTACTCCTGTGTTAATAGTCAATCCCCAAGTTTGATAAGGTGAGATTAGCAGCTGATTTGAAAAATGACATTCTTCATATAATCAGTTCACATCTCATCATCTATTTACTACTGTCTAAATAGTAAATATGATTGATTTGATGAAGTCAAATGAACAAATGACTTAAAAAATGACCTTGATGTTATCAGTTCTCAACTTGCTATCTATTTACTCCTGTCTTAACAGTAAATCTGATTGATGACATCAAATTGGTATTTATCTCATTTTCTTTCTTAATAGTAAATGTAATTGTTTTGCTAAGTTCAGATTTGGTAGCTGATTTTAAAATGACTATATTGATGTCATCAATGCTCAACTCCTTATCAATTTACACCTGAATTTATAGTAAATCTGATCAATCTGGTACATAATTGTCAGTTGATTTAAAAATGATTTCCTTGATATCCTCAGTTCTTGAAATTGGTATCTATTTATTCATGTCCTAATTGGTAAAATTCAGGTGTGGCTGGGATATAAAATGACCTTCTTGATATGATAAATTTGCAACTCTCTATGTATTTACTCCTGCCTTATTTGTAAAACTGATCAATTCTCAACTTGCTGTCTCTTTACTCCTGTCATCGTCAATAAATCAGTCGATATAATGAGTTTAAATTGGTAGTGAATTTTCCAAAAAAATGAGCTAGATCTCATCAATTCTCGACTCGGTATTTATTTTACTCCCATCTTAACAGTTAATCTGATCAATTAAATAAGATCAAATTGGCGGCTGAATTTAAAGATGAACTTTCTGATATCATCAATACTCAACACAGTTCCACTATTTACTCCTGTCTTAATAGTAAAGCTGATCGATCTGATAAGGTCAAATTTGCAGTTGATTTTTTAAAAAATGACCTTTTTGATATCATCAGTTCTGAAGAAAGTATCTATTTACTCCTGTTTTAAGAGTAAATCAGTTGATAAGATCAAAATGGAAGCTGTTTTAAAAAATGACCCTCATGATAGCATCTAATTCATAACTCAGTATTTATTTGCTCCTATCTTAATAATTAATTTGATGAATTTGACAAAGTCAAACTGGCAGCAGATTTCAAAAACAACTTCATTTATTTGTCTGTTTGTGTGAGTGGGTGTTTTTGTGTGTCTATATGTATGCGTGTTTCTGTGTGTTTTTCGGTGTGTGTTAGTTGGATTGTGTTCTGTGAGTGTGTGTCTCTATGTCTGTTTGCGTGTGTGGGTGTTTTTTATTTCTTTTGTATGAATTGGATTTGCTTTTGAGATTGGTGTGCGTGTATATTTTCTGGCTTGTCTGTCTATGTGTATATGTATGCGTGTTTCTGTATGTTTTTCAGTGTGTGTGTTTTTTATGTTGTTTTGGTGACAAAGGATTTGCATTTTTTTATGAATCTTTCTTCCTGCATGAGTAGAAATCTCATAATTAGTATTTTGATAAATTGGTTGGACGAAAAAAGAAACGTCACTGCATTCATGTCTAAGACGTGCCAGATCACATGGCAGCTTCCCGTATGTGGATAGGGGTCGCAGGTTCGAATCCTGTCAGAACTGACACACATTTCGTAAAAAGTTTATCGTAAATAATCAAGCCAGTACATATCAATATATAATACTGTTTAATTAAAAACTGAAATATCAACTTAAATACAGTATCGATATCAAATAATGTTCAAACAAATCATTTCATATATTTTTAATGAAGTTAATTAGTTTCATTTTATAGCTTATAATTAAATATTTTTGTAAACTAGTTTATAACAATAAATTAAATATGAATTTTATTTAGGATATAAATAAAAAAAAATCATATCAGACCTGAAGATTTAGATATCGTGTAAAAAAAAAAAAAAAAAAAATGAAAAAAAGATAAGGATAATAAACGTAGATTAGAAACGAAAAGTTCAAGAATAAGAAATATTTTTAATTGCCTTCCTATCAAATTCAATCGTAAAAATAAATTTGGCGGTAACGGTATTTATTTTTTAAATGTTTATCAACATATTTTGCAAACTGTCGTCATTTAAGTTTCTACGAAATATCATTTTTTTTTGTTTCACTAATGAAGTTGTTAAGATATTTTAATTTTACTTCAGGTTGAGAAAATGGCAGGATTATTATTTTTGTTAAAATGACATGAAAGTATTTTTTTACATCATGGCCTTGTGTCAGGAAAACTAAGGAAGTTTAATTTCTAAGAGACGATGTTGAAATTACTACGAACGGAAATTCAAACGGATTCCCTATTGCCTAGTATATGGATGTCAAAAAGGATACAGTTACTTTTCTAATGTCCATGTCAACATTTTTTAACCATTGTAGTAAAAGTTTAAAACAAACTTTGCTGGTCATGCTACAATGGAAACACTGGTTCATCATTAGTACTGTACTGGTTAAAAAAAAGAAAAAGGAAATCGGTGAATATGTGCATTGACCTTTGTGATGCTCATAGGCATCCATGGATCAAAAGTAACTGTCTCGTAAAACTATTTGTTCATGCTTGTTGGCATTTTTTTATTCTGTATTTAAAGTTATCCACAAATTTCGATGCAGGGTCGAAAAAATATTTTTTAATAACTGAGGAGATGCATAGGTCTAACCAGAGAGAGGTTTTATTTGAATGAAAGACCAAATTAAAATTCAAAGAAAATATTTCAAGGAACAATTAAGTGGGGGGCGGAGGAAACGAAAATTTAGGCGATTTTTAGTTCAATTTAACATTTTACAGCATCAGCATATTGTATTTATTTCTAATTAAAAAGAAAAAAAAACAAATCAAAACTTACCGACCTAGAAATTGGTTGGCAAATGAGATTTGTTGAGAGTAATGCTTCGTTTGTACAACTTTTTCTAGGAACAGGGGCAACAAACGTTTACGACATTTTCACAAAAAAAAAAAAAAAAAAAAAAAATTTCTATGATTTTTATAGAATTAATGAGAAATTTGCGATTAAGACATTTCTCATTGTGATTTGTTAATTAATCTTCGATTTCCGGAAATGTGCTAAGTAGGTGAACGTTCCGTTGCACGTCATTGTTTCGAGCTGGTCTCGAACGCGACCAAACCAAATTATTTCAACCAACTTCAAGGAGTAAATAAAAACGTTTTTACTTCATTAATTGGAAAATGTAACCTTTTTTCATTTATTCAACTATTTTCTTCAGTAGATACCCTGTTATTAAACCATTAAAAAGATATTTCTTGAAAGGGTGGTTACATAATTGTCAGCGGTTTTATTAGGTCGTATTTTTATTTCTGGATAGGAAATAAAAATCCCAAATATGAAGAAAAACAACCTTTAAATTAAAAAAATGAGTAAGCGGTGTCTTATGTCTTAAGAAAATGCAATGTTAAAAAAAAAAAATAAAATAAAATTTTACTATTTAACCCTTAGATGCATAGTGCCATGGAAGGTTCTCAGTATTCGTGGAGGGGTCGAAAACCCACCCCAATATACGTAAAATGTGGTCAAAGTTCGAAATTTTCCTCACAATTTCAACGTCTCTTCGGCAATGAAGAAGAGTCAATGAAATTGAAATAAAGAAGATTGATTATTTTGCATTCACCTGTGAAAATCTATTAAATTTGACACAAATAACAGAAGATAAATTCAAATACAACAAAACGAGATTTATATTTAAAATAATTTTTTTTATTAACACCTGCTTCGTAGGTGGGAGAAAAAGTTGTATAGACAAATGAAAAAGTAAATTAAAAAAAAAAACCATGTGATTCCAGGTAGACAATATTTCGGCGGTGTCCGTAACTGTCCCCGTATTCACGATAGGGAACTTTCAAATTTCCAAACGAATAGTTGGAAAAAAAATCGATCTCCTTGTTTCAATAGGAGATTTCCTGATACTCGCGGCAACTTCCATAGAGTTCCAGAGGAATATTCTTTCGACATTTCTGAAGGAAGAAAAAACACCGGAAAAGCAACAGAATTGCTACTGGGGCGAATCTTAGCAAAAAAAAAAAAAAAAAAAGACATATTCCTGTTGGTCGTGTGTTTTCAGATAAATGAACTACTTTACACTTCGACATTGATTCTTCTTCTTCGAATCATCAGGCGGCCCAGGACTTCTGGGGTGATCTGGGGCGAAACGATTCTGGCTGTTCAATAGCTATCTCAACGCTCTCATCACAGAGTGTACTCGAGATGGTCTCTTCGCCTAATTTGTGAAGGTCCTTGGCAAACATCCCCGCCTCTCTTCCCATATAACAGGACACTAAAAATAAAAAGAAAAAAATTAAGTCGAACAACAGCAGTTAAAAATAGTTTAAAATAAAAACAGATTAGCACAAAGAATTCACAATAAAATAAATTAAATTAAATGGCTGGGTGTGAAAAGAAAAAAGGCATTTTAGTTTTCACAGTTGGCAGAAGGTTTCGCGCCAAAATGACGTCATAACATCATACTTATGACAGATGATTTGCTCTACGCTAAAACGTGTCTACGGCCCAAGTGTCGTAGTGTGTAAAGAAATATTTCAAGACACGGTCAAAGAATTAGTTGTCCGGCAATTTACGAAATACCTCCATGTTAACGAATGAGATAAACGGCAAACCTTCAGAAACGAAATATAACAAAAAACTAGCTAGGACATTTTCATTTCCAGAATGTCAAAGAGTGTGGACTACTGCTAAAAAAAAAAATTGGAAAAAGAAAAAAAAAAAAAAATGATAGAGATTTGAAAATATTTCTTACCATTGGAATCCTGAAGCTAGTTCGACTAATTTTCCTTCTTTGCTTCTAAAGGTTAAATACTTGCCTTTGTGTTTTTCTTTCATTGAAAGAAAAACAGGCTTTTCCTTCTTGAGGTATTTTGTTCCTCGTCAACGATTTTCTTCTGGGAGGCCTTTTTATCGTCCTTGGCAGGGACCGGAATTCTCGAAGACCTTCCAAAAGCATTGTCATCCCTTTCTTCGTTCTCTTTCTTGGTGGTTTGTGTTGTTGCTTCTCGGCTGACTCATACATTTACGTTTTTTTTTCTTCTTTCGTTCGATGTCTTCCTGTTTCGAAGGCACTATAAATGGATAAATAAATAAAAAAGTTAAAATTAAAAAATATAGGAGCAGTTATCATATCTATGATGATATAACCCCTGAAAAAAACGGAACATAATATCCCTATTTATTGTATTTAATTTTAACAGAGAGTGTAAAATAAATTAACTAATTTCCTTAGGACTAAAAATAAAATAAGTAAATAAAATAACACAACATTTTCGACTGAGTTCAGCAGCGGGGAAGAGTTCGTTCTTTCGTGGCCGACCTCTTTCTGGGTCCTTGTTGAGGGGGTGGCCGGAACGGGCTGTTCGGTTTGGATTTCCGGCATCGCCCAGGCAAATCGTTCGATACTAAGCCCCAGACGCGGCTCAGTTGGGGTCAGAATAATGGTCAAGTGTGCTCAGGCTCATGGCCAACGATATTAGGGAAAAAGTTCCCCGAGAGGATTTCTTTCTTTCTCATTTTTATCTTCCACAAAAAATTGAGAACCACATGTTTTGAAAGAAGTCAGGAAGATATTCGTTATCATGTTGCTTCTTTCAAGAATATTTATGAATCGTCTGATCTCGCCCTGAAGCTCTATTTATATAAAGTGGGTGAATGGCAGAAAATGAATAATAATAGAATTGAACCTAATAACGAGAAATTTTTTGTTTTGTACTTTACCCTCTAATTTTAAAGGCATCACTATTTCTGTGCAAATGTATCTGCTGAACTCAAAATCATTTACATCTATTTTGCGATTAATGCGCGGAAAATGGGTTCGAAACACAACAAATCAACGGAGTGATCATCACAAAGAAAACCAAACAAGACGGATTCAGTATCCTACGCCCCGAGAGAAGAAATCTTGAAAAGCTGGTGAAGGTATTTTTAAATATTCAAATGCATGAAAGTAAAAATTTAAAAAAATACTGTAAACGTAATAAAAACGAACTTTTTCCGTCAAATATTTATTGTTATCAAGAAGAATTAAAAATATTTTTAATTATTTAAAATATTTTTTTAATCTTTTTTTAACGTTAGAAATTTTGATTTTTAGTTAATTGTTTTTATTTATTTATTAATTTTCTTACCGTTTTGATAATACGGGTGTAATAAATCACGCTACCTTTTCAATATTTTGTGTCTACTGTTTAATTGTACTGTTCATAGTTGATCGCTTACTTTTTATTTATTCCGATTTTAAAATTTATTAAACGAAAAAGAAAATTTAAAAAGGCTGGAGGAAATTGATAACGATTCACATTGCATCTACACTATTAATTGGCACTGACTAAATTATTTCTTTATTTTAACTTATTTAAAAATTTAAACAAAAAAAATAAAAATGTAACGATCAAACAATTAACGTTATTTATGTTAAGGCAGAAAAATGTTGCCCGGTGGTCGGAAAAGCTTATTACTGACCTAATTGCACGGATATGTCACAAGTTTAGGACAATGGCTGAAAATTTACCTGCTTCTATAGCCCGCAAATTCGGCCTTGTGCCACAAAATTATTAAACGAAAAGAAACACTACAAAAAGGCTGGAAATTGATAACGTTTCATTGTATCTACACTATTAATTGGCAGTGACAAAATTGTTTCTTTTTTTAACTTCCGTACAAAATAATCTAACATTTGTAAAAAACGAAAACAAATGCTTAAACAAAATAAAAAAAAATGTAAATGGCCGCAAAATTGAAAAATAAAAATTGAAAAAAATTTGAATAATCGATATAATTTATTTGTTTAATATACGCAAGATATTACGAGCACTGGAAATAGTAAATTTAACCATTTTACTTTCGCTAATATATATAATAAAACCTTCAAAAATTTTTATTTTAAAAAATTAATTTTCAAATTAGTTTACGAAAATGACTGGTACATTTAAAGGCAGAGAAAATTTGTTAAAAACATTTAGGAGGCAATTATGCCTTTTAGTTTGTTCAGTATTTAATTGCTAATTTTGTTTAAAGAATTCCCAATTAACCAAAAATTTATATAATCTATAAATTTAATTCTTCTTGGCCATCAAATGCAATGCATTTGCAGGAAATATTATTCCGATTTAAAGATTTGACAAATTAAGTGAAGACTTCTCCAATTTAATCTTGGTTAAAATATTCTGATGACAAACATCCCCCAAAAGTGGTTTCCAGGCTGTTTGGGGTGGAGTGAACCGAAAAGGGTTAAAAAAGTTTTATTTTTTCAATTTTCAGAATATCATTTTTAAAATTGAATGTAATCACATTCATTAAGTCAAAATGACACCTATCTATGTAATCTGCTGTTTGAATTGACAGCCTACAATTTCAGAATTAGTCTTCTTATCAATTATATTTTCAATAATTTCGAAAAATCATTTCGTTTGTCGATTAACACATTCAAATTTCGAGTAAGAGGCATTTTTATACTATTTTCTGTTTTAAAACTAATCGTAAATTGACAGAAAAGATTTTTATTAATGAATAACGAGTATATAGATATTAAAAGTTTACTTTAAAAGATTATTTCTGTCCGAAGAGGAAAATTGTTTAAAAAAATTATAGTAATTTACAACCCAAAACAGTTAAAATGAAAAATAGAGGAGATAACTCAAGATCTATTTTTGCTAGACACAAATTTACCAGTTCTCTCTTTTATTGCATCTTTAAGTATTTTTAATAAACAAATTAAAAATTAAATTAAATAAAATAATATAATAATTAGGCTTGGAATTTCTAAAAATATTTAATGTGAACCCATAATACCGATTACTTCAAAATTATTTTATTCAAATGCTTGTTAAATTTTTTGCTATGTAAAAATGTCCTTTTTAGAGAAGAAGAAAAAATGATTAGCCTTCGTATTTATGAAGTGCTGATTAACGAAATTATTAAAAACTTACGACGAGAAATACACATAAATATGAATTTTATTTGTGAATTCAAGTAAAATTCTTGATGAAAGCCTTCGTTAGTGTTTGAATTAAAAATAAAAATAAAAAAACATACTAAATACTACAAATGAAAGAAAATAGTGGAGAACAATGAAATTAATACAGTAGTAGAGACTTCCAATACAAAGAAGAAAGAGATCGAAATTATTTTAAGAGTTAAAATCTTAAGCTTTACAAACTGAGTTTCAAAACTGTAGAATCATTCAAATTTGAAAAATTGGCGCCAATTTTATAATACTAAGCCGAGAGAAACAAAACTCGATATCTCTAACTGTATAAATTTATATGGTAAATAAGGAGGCATTTTAGCTTCGTCATGGTGCAAAGCTATAAAGTCCAGGTTTCATAAAATCTCTCCATAGAGTAGCAATGACGTCGACTTGTGACGTTTAAACTGTTTTTCTAAAACAAACGTCTCTTATCTTAATCTGTCTTATATATATATATATAGATAGATAGATATTTTTCTACCTAAATTTAAATTTTAATTTTAAAAATAAATAACTTATCTTCAAAGCTTTAAAATTAGCTTTAATTGAAAGCAGGAGATTAAATTTTAATTCCCGAAAAAAAATACACTGGTATTTTTAAACCGAAAATTATATTGATTTTAATCTAATTTTTATTGAAATCGGACAAATTCAAGTTAAATTTCCCACCATTTTTGATTGATCGACACATTCTGTCAACACTATGTAAACAGTAGCCAAATTTTCTATTGTTTAAAAATCTTGCAAAACTAAAATACACCTCGCTGACATGTCATTTAAGTCAATTTTTAAAATTGAAACTTGCAACATCTGTTTTCAATCAAGTCATAATTCCTTTCTGCCAGAAATTTACAATAAAAACAACCTACCTAAAAACTACGGTAGCCCTACCTGTCATCACAACGATTACGTAATGCAGAGGTGTTAAAAGATTTATGAGATCAGACGGAAAGTATGACGACAATGCGAACCAAAAAAACTTAACATTTTAATTTTTTTTTTTTTTTTTTGGTTTTTAACTAAATAGTAAAATTTAGAATAATAATTTCAACAATTATATAATATTTAATAGAATGTTAGTTTAGATTTATAGCCAGATATTTGAATATGCTTTCTGAATAAAAATTTAAATTTCTTTTAAAATAACTTTAATTTAATAAGAAAAAGAATGAAATTAAAATAACCAAACAAAGTTATTCCATGTTATTTACTAACATTTTTATGTATTTTTCATATCATTAATTTATCACTAAGTTTGAAGGCATGGTAAAAATATCTAATTTAATTTTTATAGTACTGTAGATGTATTATGGAAAGCATGTTATGACTCCTATGGAACATCGTACTCAAAAATGGAACGTAAATGAACATATTTACACACAAAATTTTTTTTATTCAATTCATTTTAAATATTTGGGTAAAACGATTTTTATTAAACTTTTTCAATTTTAGATAGGCAATATGTTAATCAGCTGTTAACTAAAAAGTCTACTCACCGTCAATTCTTTGGGGATTTTAAAAATATTTTTTTAAAAACATACATTATTAAATTATTTAATAATAAAAAAAAATTCAAAAAATAAAAACAATTTTTTTAAAAATTTTATTATTAATCGAAAAAAAATTTTTTTTGGTATGTCCTTAATAGTTATTATTTATTCCAGTAATTAAAAGATTATCAAATTTAATTATATCAAGTTTTATTGCATTTTTTTTATTTTTACTCTTCGGAGAAGGTTTTCGGATAGTGATATGAACTTAAGATGAAAAAATAGGTGATTTATATTCCGAATGAGTCCTGCGTTGAACTAATAAAAAAAGTTTGACAACTGCGGAAAGTTTAACATTTCATGGATTTACGTGAAGTGGGGGTAACAGAGGTAAAAAAATAAATTATCAAAATTTAAAAAAAATAATTTCAAAAGTAATTTCATTCATTTGTGAATGAATACTGAAAGTTTTATTAAAAATCCAACAATTATTTGATTTTGAGAGAATTCCCAAATTAATGTGTTTTTAACTAAAAAAAAAGTGGCAAATGCAATCATTTGAGTGTCCATTGTAAAACAGGAGTAAAACGTTTCTTAGCCGACAAATCAGTCTAAAAACTTTTCAAAACAAAACATTTTGCTTGAAATTTCAGAAAATGTTAGAAAAAGGATTAAAATTTTTTTTAAATAATTAAAAACTACTTTGATCTTTCCTCTTAAAAATAATATAAACATTTTGAGGGAAAAAAGTTTGTTTTTTATGTTTGGGATCTTTTTTAATCATACTATGCTGTTTTTGCAGGGTTTTTTTTTTCAATGGAGGTACATAATCAGATAGATAGATAGAAAGAATTGACGAAGAGAATGAAAAAAGTAACTAGTTAGCGAGCTAACCAGTATTTACAAGCATAAATACCTAGATACGTCTATTTTAATCATGCTTCTCTCGATAAGAGGAGGAATAAAATGTAATTTTACTGCATAGACTTGTTAACCATTTTAACAATTAGATCCGTAGAGATACAATGACAAAGAGAGAGATAGTAAGAAAGAGCGTGAAAGATAATGAGAATTAAAGTGAGGATGAGAGGAAAAAGAAAGTGTGTCGGGAGGAGAAGAAATCCGAACCAGTAATAAAAAATATTTGCCGCTCTTCGAACGAAAGTAATGGAGAAAAGGCTATGAAACAGAACGCATTAAATAAAAGGCGGAGACGACAAGAGCAGAAAGTGGGAGGAATAAGTTAGCAGTCGTGAAAATAGTCAGGGCTTGCTTCCGACCTGAGGGGTAGTGGCGTCTTTCCGACTGCCGCCCATTGGTCCGTGTTCAATTTCAGGTCAACGCCAAGATAATAAAAATTGATTTTCACAAATAACACACTCAGAATTTAGAAATATATATTTTTTATCTTTTTTTTTGTTTTTTTTTTGCTTACAAAAGCAACGTCATCTTTCTTCCGTTGACTCGCAGCACAAATCAAATCAGAATTAAAGAAAATAAAACTTCTAACATTAATAGATCTGGTATCCCTTTAAGAGTAACGAAATACTTTTATAAAAATAGAAAGAAAACCTTAGGCACTCTTTCAAATTAACGAAATCTAGTAATTTCACCTTATTTATTTATTTTTTGATGTCTGGTACTCAGACATGTTTATTAAATATTATGTGAAACTTCAAATAACCAGTACAACTTTTTTTAGGCATTTAACACTTTAAATTCTGATATTTACATTGTTCGAGGTGTTTTCCTCATCTTTATTGTTATATTCACAACGTTTCGGCTGTTGTTAACTCCAGCCCTTCTTCAGGTGCTTGGAACTTCGAACTAAACACTTTATTTCGATCATAATTCCAAGTATCCGAGAAAAGCCGAAGCATATAACGGCCGAAACGTCAAATAAAAGTGAGGAAATTCTTCTAGTGCTACTTTTGAACCCCATTGGTGGGTGACTTGTAGATGACAGTCATAAACCAATAAAATTCCAATTCCACCAGTGAACAAATATATGATGATATGAATGAAGTTAGTTTTGATGTAGCTAAGGACTTTCTAATGTCTGCGTTGGTAGTAGTTCAGATCCATGTAAATAATGAACATCATAATGCCATTAATTCCCTTATGTCGAACAAGAGAAAATCCATCAAGACAATTGTAGGCGTCCTAAAAATGTTTTAATGATAAAAATCAAATTGGTATGGATATAAAAAGATTGAGGTTGTTGTAGACACACACACACACACACACACATTGGAGTAGATAGACTAAACTGTTAGTTCCGCCGCTCCACCCACCACGTCTATTGAACAGGTGAAGAGGCTCATCCTTGTTCCCTGTTTAGGATGTGGTTTCCGGCTTTCTCTTTTCCAATCTTTCACTCCTACGTAACCCCCTGCACATCAGTGGCATTACCACCTTGCTCGGGGTGATATATATATATATAAAAAAAAAAATAAGGAACTCCGACAATTTTAAAATTATTTTTTCAAAAATTACTTTCAGTAGATACTATGTTTTTTTGTTTTTTTTTATAATTAAACAGTATATTTGTTTATAACAACCGGCGTGAATATTCGAGAAATCGTGTCAGAGGAAAATTTGGTAGATGATCGTCCAAAGATCGCTCAATATCTATTTTTGCTAGATACAAATTTACCAGTTCTCTCTTTTCTTGCATCATTAAGTATTTTTAATACAAAATAAAAATAAAATAAAATAATATAATAATTAGGCTTGGAATTTCTAAAAATATTTAATGTGAACCCATAATACCGATTACTTCAAAATTATTTTATTCAAATGCTTATTAAATTTTTTGCTATGTAAAAATGTCACTTTTAGAGAAGAAGAAAAAATGATTGCCCTTCGTATTTATGAAGCGCTGATTAACGAAATTATGAAAAACTTGCAGAAATACACATAAATATGAATTTTATTTGTGAATCAAGTAAAATTCTTGTTGGCCTTCTACGTTGGTGTTTGAATGAATAATATCTGGGCAAAGATCGAAAAAAAAAAACCCCCAGTTGTTGCATCCGTAGGGAAAGGAATTGTGCAGTTTGGTAACATTTGAGTATTCATGTTAGAATAAATGAGAAAAGTATTGTCAGTGGTCAGGAAGTAAAACATTACCGACCTAATTGCACAGATTTGTAACGAGTCTAATAGAATTTAAAATAACAGCTAAAAATTACCTGCCTTGTATAGCCTCGAAAATGGAAAATGAAATGGCGGGTTGATGATGTTCTTGTGGGTATCTCCACCAAATCGGTAAAAAAATAACACAGTATGAATGAAAACTGCCCTAAACTTAATAAACAGGTGAAGAGGCTCATCCCTTGTTTCCTGTTTAGGTTGTGGTTTCAGTTTTTTTCTCTTTGTCAGTCTTTTCACTCTTTTTATTTTATTGTTTATTCTTTTTAATTGGAGTAGATAGACTAAACTATCGCCCGGTTCACACTCCACCCACGTCTATTGAACAGGTGAAGAGGCTCATCCCTTGTTTCTTGTTTAGGTTGTGGTTTCCGGTTTTTTCTCTTTTTTCAATCTTTTCACTCTTACGTAGCCCTGCGCATCAGTGGCGTTTTCGCCATGCTTGGGGTGATATGATTAAAAAAATAAAAATAAATAAAACTTTCTCCATCAAAATGTTTCTGTTATTATCAAAGAGGAAAGATCAAATTATTTTCTAATTATTTAAAAAATATTTTCTTAATCTCTTCTAACCCATTAGAAATTTTGTTAAAAATCTGGTTTTGATTTGAATTAGCTGGTAACCAAATTGTTAGGAGAGTTTACAATGGAAAAGGTAACATTACGTAACTGTTTTTTTATAACTTGATAACATCAGATTTGCAGCTGATTTAAAAAATGATCTTGATATCATATATTCTCAACTTGGTAACTATTTACTCTTGTAAATCTGATCGATTTGATAAGGTCAAATTGGCAACTAATTTTAAGAATGACCTTCTTGATATCAACAGATCTCAGCTCAGTGTCTTTTTACTCCTGTGTTAATAGTCAATCTGATTTGATAAGGTGAGATTAGCAGCTGATTTGATATCCTCAGTTCTCGAAATTGGTATCTATTTATTCCTGTCTTAATTGGTAGTTCAGTTCAAATCGGCAACTGTGATAAAAATGATTTTCTTCATATGATCAATTTAAAGTTAAATTTGGCAGCTGATTTCAAAAATGAACTTTTTTGATATTTCTCAATTCTCAACATGGTATCTATTTACTCCTGTCCTAATTGGTAAGTTCAAATTGGCAACTGGGATATAAAGTAACCTTCTTGATATGATCAATTTGCAACTCTCTATGTATTTACTCCTGCCTTATTTGTAAAACTGATCAATTCTCAACTTGCTGTCTATTTATTCCTGTCATAATTGTAAATGAGATCGATATAATGAGTTTAAATTGAGGAGTGGATTTAAAGAAAATAAGCTACATATCATCAATTCTCAACTCGGTATTTATTTACTCTGTCTTAGTAGTAAATCTGATCAATTAAACATGATCAAATTCGCTGCTGAATTCAAAGATGAACTTTTTGATATCATCAATTCTCAACACAGTTCCTATTTTCTATAATAATAGTAAAGCTGATCGATTTGATGTCAAATTGGCAGTTGATTTTTTAAAAAATGACCTTCTTGATATCATCAGTTCTGAAGAAATATCTATTTACTCCTGTTTTAAGAGTAAAATCTGATTGATTTCATAAGATCAAAACGGAAACTGTTTAAAAAAATGACCTACATGTTAGCCTTAACAATTAATTTGATAGATTTGACAAAGTCAAACTGGCAGCAGATTTCAAAAACAACTTTCTTGATATCATCAATTCTCAGTTCTGTATCTCTTTATTCCTTTGTTAAAAAAGTAAATCTGATTGACTTGATAAGGTCATTTTGGTCACTGATTTAAAACATTACCTTCTTAATATCATCAATTCTCAAATCGGTATGTATTTACTCTATTTTATAATAAATCTGAATGATTTGATAAGGTCAAATTGGAAGCTTAATTAAAAAATAACTCTTGATATCAAAAATTCTAAACTTGGTATCAATTCTCCTTTCTTAAACGGAAATCTGGTCAATTCAATAGTCATATTGGCCTGATTTCCAAATTGTATTCTTCATATCAATTCTCAATGTATGTATTTACGCCTGAATTAAAAGCTGATCTGATTGATTTGATAGAACAAATTAGCATCTGTTTTTACAAGTGACCTTCTTGATAGCAACATTCCTCAAATCAGTGACTATTTACTCCTGTCTAATAGTAAGTCTGATCAATTTGATAGATCAAATCATCGGTTGATTTCAAAAATGATCTTGCTGTCATCAGTTCACACCTTTGTATTTATCTACTCCTGTTTTAACAGTAAATCTTCTTGATTTGATAGAAGAAATTGGCAGCTGATTTCCAAATGCCTTTTTTGCTATCGTCAGTACTCAACTCAGTGCCTATTCAATTCGTATTGATTGATTTGATAAGATCACAGCAGCTGTTTCAAAAGTTACCTATTTGATATCATCAGTGCTCAACACAATGTATTTTAATAATAAAACTGACCAATTTGATTAGATTATATTGATATCAAGAATGACTTTCTTGATATCATCAGTTGACAACTCAGAAACTGTTTACTGTCTTAATAGTAAATACGTTTGATTTGATGAGAGAAAATTGGAACTGATATCAAAAATGCTCTTTTTGATATCGTCAATTTTCAACATGGTAACAATTTACTCCTTTGTTAAAAGTAAATCTGATTGACTTGGTAAAGTCAAATTGGCAACTGATTTAAAAATCACTCTATTGATATAAATTCTCAACTTGATATTAATTTACTCCTGACTTAATTGGTAATCTCATGGACAAGATAAGCTCTAATTAGCAGCTAATTCTATAAATGAACTTCTTGATATCATCAGTTGTCAACTCGGTTTGTATTTTCTCCGGTACTAATAGTAAATCTGATAGATTCGATGAGGTCAAATTGGCAGCACTGATTTCAAAAATGATGTCAAGAATTTTCATCAAAGTGGAGAAGCAATACAAATAAAACAAAAAAACAACCACAAGACAAAAAATCCCAAAAAGCAAAAACCAATTTGGCAGCACATTTGATATTAGATAAAAAAAATGCAAAATATTTCATATTTTTACTCTTAGGTGCAAAATAAAAGAGTGAATTATAATTTTTTACCCAATATGCAATAAATGTGTTTGCGGTTCAAAATTTGCCTCACAGTTTAATGAAACCTCCTAATGTCTGTTAGGCACCAAAGAAAAACCAATAAATTTAATGAAACCTCCCTAATGTCTGTTAGGCACCAAAGAAAAACCAATAAAATTGAAATAGTTAAAAGTGGTATTCAAGTTAAGAGGAATTTTTAATTCGCCTCTAAGAATTCATTTAATTCAATACAAATGATGACAGGACAGGCAAATAAAGCGAAGGAGATTTTGGACGTTTTTAAGCTTCGTCCATTTCTTGATGGAAGCAGAACATTGAAATGAAAATGAAAGTGATGAGAAATTAAAAAATGAAACTTTAGAATTCATCACTTCAGTTATATTATTCACTGAATGACCAAATGCTCACTTGTAGGATAAGAATCTCCATTACTGAGATTCTCTCTCTATACATATATATCTATACATATCATTATGAATTAATTGTACATTGCAACATGTAAATTTCTATGTTTCGAGATAGATTCTCTTCATCAGGCAATGCTTGATAATGGATTTTGTAGATGATTTTACATTTAAATACAAAAACCTTCAGTTTGCTGTTTCTTTCAACTAATCAGAGTGAAGACTCATTTTGGAATTTGGCCCCAAAGAATACATACTTTTTCTCTTTTTTTTTCTCTTCCCTTATCTTTTCTTTCTTCTTTTCCTATTTTATGGTCAAGATGTCAACTTGCCTTTAACTTAATCTCATCACTTTCCTTTTTCATTTTTGCTTAGTTTTGTCTTTGATGTGATATGCCCATTTAGTACAAGGCTGTCCTTTTCATTTTCTTATCATTTTTGGTCTCTAGTTGTAATTTTCTCAGAAATCTTTGATTTATAAGTAAAAATATTTTTAACTTAATTTCTGCTATCATTATACCATCTTTCTAATATCTATTTATTTTTGTAAGCTTTTTTTATAAATAGAATTTTTTTTATATATAAATAATTTTATGTTTTAATTTATTTTATTTTGATAGTTTATCTTGATAATTATTTTCCTTAAGCCTTTGTTGATTATACGCCATGTTATTTCATTTAGATTTTATCCATTTTCTAATGTGAATATTTTGCAATGTCTACATATGACATTTATCTCATTGCGTTTATTTAATAAATTTTTATTCTCAAGTGATTTAATAATATATAGTTTTTTGTATAAACATAATGAACTTTAGAATTTTCCACTTTAATGTGGGTGTTGTTTTTTGTTTCCTTTAGATACCAATGATATTTTGATAGGAATGTTATATTTTTGTATTTGTAATTATTAAATGAAGAGGTGTGTTAGTACTGTTTTAGAGTATTCTTAGTACTATAAATTTATATAAGCTCTATAATATTCATTATATTGAGCACTGTTCATAATAAAATAAATGGGGCACTCAAAATAGTAAAACCTTGAGTCCTCTTCACCTGGAATTATATATATATATATAGAGAAAGACAGAGAGAGAGATTTGCTCAATATTTATCTTTCTGTTATAACAAAGATTATTCTTATCCAACATCTCCAGCCCAATATTTCAGTTGCTACTATATTCACAATAGAGAACTTTTGTATTTTCAGACAAATGAATTTCAAAAAAGTTAATCTCCTTGGTCCAATAGATTTCCTTGGACACTCAGCTTCTTCACAATCATCAGAGGACTAAGACTTCTGATTGATCTCTAAGGAGATGATTTAGTGAATCAGATAGCTTCATCAATTTTCTCATTTCCTATATTTTCTTGATATTGATTTCTCAAAACTTTGTGAAGGTCCTTGTGAACCATCCCACACCTCTCTTCCCAGGCAACCAGAGAACTCTAAAATTAAGCATACAAAAAGTTTAGTTAAACATCAAATTTCAAGAAATTTTTAAAAAAAACCATCTTGATACGAGTACAGAACATTTGAACAGAAAGTTATTTTCTTCATTTTCTGATTTGTTTCATGCCAAAATGACAGACGGTGATTGCAACTTTGCTGAACATGTCCTCAGCGTAGATGATATGATGTGTTATATTGGAATGATGCTTTGTGTCAAAATTGGTGTTTTCAGTAGTTTATTGGTAGAAAGTAATGAAGAAATTTGAATGTATTGATCGACAAACAAAAAAAAAAAAAATACTATCCAAATTCCAAATTATTGAAAATTATATTGATAGAAGACTAATTTGAAATTGTAGGCTGTCAATTCAAACAGCAGATTACATAGATAGGGTGTCATTTTTATTACTGTGATTACATTTCAATTTTAAAAAATGATATTCTGAAAATTGAAAAAAAAAAAAAAAAAACTTTTTTAACCCTTCCGGTTCACTCCACCCAAACAGCCTGAAACCACTTTTTGGGGGATGTTTGTCATCAGGAATATTTTAATCAAGATTAAATTGGAGAAGTCTTCACTTAATTTGTCAAATCTTTAAATCGAAGATTCTTTTCGAAAATACATTGAATTTGATGGCCAAGAAGAATTAAATTTAGATTATATAAAATTTTCATTAATGCAAGATCTTGAAACAAAATTAGCAATTAAATACTGAACTGATAAAAGGCATAATAATTTCGGTTTGAACTAAACCAGGGTATTTTATTTTTTGTATTAGTAGATGTAATCTATTGGCTTTCAATTAAAGCTAAAATTAAAGCTTCAAGAAAACATTTTTCTTTTTAAAATTAAATTTAAATTGAGGGATCGAAAATGAGCAGTGATTTAATTGGCGGTACCTATCTTAATGTGAATAACATAATTCCTTTCCCCTACGGATGCAACAACTGAGTCATTTTTATCGATATTTGCCTATATGTTAATTATTCGAATACCGAAATTAGAAGATGAATGGGAGTGTCCTTACATTCACAAATGAAATTCATATTTTATGAGTATTTCTCGTCAAAAGTTTTAATAATTTTAGTTAATCAACCCTTCATAAATACGAACGGCGATCCTTTCTATTTACATGGTAAATAAATACGAACGGCGATCCTTTATACTTTACATTAAGATAACAATTCTAAAAGCATTTGAATAAAATAAGTTTGAAGTCATCGATACTGTGGGTTCACATTAAATATTTAAAAAACTTCCAAGCCTAATTATTACTTTATTTAATAGGTGCCTCCACTGGGAATCCATTTTTATACCTACACTTAAAATTAAATTGAAATTTTAAAAATAAATAAGTTATCTTCAAGCTTTAAAATTAACTTTAATTGACAGCCAAAAGAGATTAAATTGAATAATTCTAGTAAGCAAAACATACTGGTGTAATTTTTAACCTAAATTATATTGATTTAAATCTAAAATTTTAATTTTTATTTTAAATATACCGCCATTTCTGATTGAATGACTCGTTAATTAAACAGTAGCCTAATTTCTGTTTTTAAAAATCTTGAAAAAATAAAAAAAAACGCTTGTGACTAGTTATTAAAAAGTCAAATTTTAATATTAAAACTTACCTTTACCTATTTTCAATCAATTAATAATTGCTTACTGCCAGAAATTTACAAAAAAAAAAAAACAAAATTAATTACGGTAGTCCTTTTTTTGTTATGTAACTCATAGAGGTGTCGAAAGATGACAGCTACCGGATGTTGATAGATGCACTTGTGTATGGTGACCAATCGTGCCTAAAAAATTTAAATTTTTTTTTTTTAGTTTTAACAAATAGTGAAATTAAAAATTTAACAATTTCAGCACTTATATATTTTATAGAATTTTAGTTTAGATTTATGGCCAGACATTTGAATATGCTTTCTGAATAAATAAAAATTTTAAAAATTTAAATTTCTTTTAAAATAATTGTAATTTAATAGAGAAACAATGAGATTTTAAAACAAATTTATTTTGGTAAGTGTAAATAAAATGTAACCAGACTTTTCATTGTCGTTTGGTTTGTCCATTTAAAAAAAAAATTGAAAGAACATGTAAGTGGGGGGAAAAAGAAAATTCCCAAATTTAATAAAAAAAAAAATGTCACAATCTTAAATTATTCTGAATTTTTGGAAATGAATGCCTTTTCATTTTTTTTAAATTTATAAAATCGAACTTACTTGTTAATTTTTTTCGTGAGGGTATTTTAGACAAAAGTGCGAACAAATGTTTGACAAGTTTGTCTAAAAATCAAAAAAAAAAAATCAAGTAGAAATTTTTATAATGGTTAGTTAGGTAATTCAAACGTATAAAAAGAGATTGTTCCATTTATGATAATTCTTCAAATTTAATTAAAACAAACTTTTATCGTGAATATTTTTGAAGTTCAGTTATGAAAATGTTTTTATTTTCTTGAACTGTACTGTAGTGTTCAATACATATCTTTTTTTTAATTATCATGAATTACTTAATGCACCTACGGTCACAATTAATTAAAAAATTCTTAAAGATTTTAAAATAAAAAGATACTTTTAAATGTAAGTGGAATTACTTGCAAACAGGCTGTTAAATTTTAGAAACGTAAGATTGAAATTGCGTTATGTTTGCCAGAACGCTTGCTAACAGATCATTTAGACCCATATGGAACACCGTACTTTATAAGATTTGAACATCGTACTTTATAACTTTGAACGTATTTGCACAAATAATTAATTACTTTTTTTCTGTTTAAACATATTTTTGGTGAAAATTTTTTATTAATTTTTTTTGTTTATAGACAGTATAATCATCAATTCTTAACTAAAAGGAAAAACAAATACAGTTCTTTAAAAGATTTTAAAAATATTTTAAAACTTTATACATTATTTATAATAAAAAAATAAAAATGAAAACAATTCTTTTATAATTTTATTAGTAATCAAAAAAATTTTTTTCAGACTATAATGTCCTTAATTTTTATTATTTATTCCAGCAATTAAAAGCTTATCAAATTAAATTATATCAAAGTTTTATTGCATTTTTTTATATTTCTATTCGGAGCAGATTTTGGTATCGTGTCTCATAATTTTAAATAAAAAAAATACATGATTTATATTTCCCGATGAGTTCTGCGTTTAACTAATAAAACAAAAAATTCCAGAAAATTAAAATTCATTAAAATTTCATGAATTTACTTGAAGGGGGGTAACAGACTTAAAAAAAAAATTGTTTTCATCAAAATTTTTAAGAAGGTAATAATTTCAAAAAATAATTTTATTCATTTGTTAATGAATACTGAAAGTTTCATTAAAATCCGACAAATATTTGATTTTTGCGAGAATTTCCTAATTAATGTGTTCAGAAACGAAAAAAGTGAGTGAAGAAAAAAAAAATGACGTAATCAATTATAACATAGACGTAATATTTTTAACCACGCTAACTCCAAATCAAAAACAAAATTTTCTGACAAAATTTCGAAAATGTTAAAAGCGATTAAAAAAATTTTATAAAATAATTAAAATTTACTTTGATCTTTCCTCTTCATAATATTATAAACGTTTTGGATAGAAAATTTCTTTATTAAGTTTTTAACCTTTTTAAACTTTTTTATGATGGATTTTTTGTGACGTAATGGAGGTACCTACTTTATTATATATTTTGAATTTTATTTTTGGTTATCGAAAATAAAAACTAAAGATACAATAAGAATTGGTAAATTTGTTTTGCAAAAATATATAGTTATTCCCCCCTTAGCTATTTATTTTAATCTCTATTTTGGGTTGTAAATGACTATTTTTAAACAATTTTCCTCTTCGGACAAAATAATCTTTTTAAACTAAACTTATGATATATTTATTCGTTATTCATTAGAAAAAAATCTTTCTGTCCATTTACGATTAATTTTAAAACGGGAAATACAATAAAAGGACTTGTTACTCGAAATTTGAATGTGTTGATCGACAAAGAAAAAAATAAAATGTCTTTTCCAAATTAGACTAATTTGAAATTCTAGGCTGTCGATTCAAACAGCAGATTAGGGTGTCATTTTTACTTAATGACTGCTATTAAATTCAATTTAAAAAA
The DNA here is from genome assembly GCA_037127315.1 of Ascarosepion bandense. Taxonomy (NCBI): domain Eukaryota; kingdom Metazoa; phylum Mollusca; class Cephalopoda; order Sepiida; family Sepiidae; genus Ascarosepion; species Ascarosepion bandense. The sequence goes on from JBBBDQ010010432.1 coordinate 23,457, forward strand.
AATGATATTCTGAAAATTGAAAAAATAAAATAAAATGAACTGTCTTACACCTTTCCGATTCCTCACACCCGAACAGCGTCGAAACCACTTTTTTGAGGGGGATGTTTGTCATCAGGAATATTTTAATCAAGATTAAATTGGAGAATCTTCATAACTTATTAAATCTTTAAATCGAAGATTATTTCCGCAAATGCATTGCATTTGATGGCCAAGAAAAATTAAATTTAGATTATATAAACTTTTATTAATTAGAATTCTTTAAACAAAATTAGCAATTAAATACTGAACAAACTAAAAGGCATAATTGCCTCTTAAATGTTTTAACAAATTTTCTCTGCCTTTTTGAAATGTACCTCCACTCATTTTCGTAAACTTTGTAAATTGACTTTTGAAAAATAATGATTTCTTGAAGGTTTTATTATAAGTTTTAATTGAAAGTTAAATGATTAAATTTCCTATTTCCAGTAACTAAAATACTCTGGTGTATTTTCAACAAGAAATTATATTGATTAGAATATAAAATTTTTCAATTTTTCGGTCATTTTTGAGCGATTGTTACATTTATTTTCACTGTTTGATTATTTTGTACGGAAGTTAAAAAAGAAGAAACAATTTTGTCACTGCCATTTAACATTATAAATTTAATAAATCGTTATCAATTTCCTCCCACCGTTTTTGTAGTGTTTCGTTTCGTTTCGTTTAATAAATTTTAAAATCGGAATAAAAGTGCTATTAATTAAACAATACAAGTAAACCAATTGCACACAAAATATTGAAAAGTTACCAAGCACCCAGAAATTTAATATCAAACTGGTAAAAAAATTTAAAAAATAACAGTAATGAATTAAACTTAAGTTTCAATGAGTGGGTTTTATAACAAAATAATCTTGATAGGTTTGAGAAATAAATGGCAGAGCTGGATTTGTAAGGATTACAGGAGAAAAAGCTACTAGGAAAGGAAGACGTGGAAGGCCTTGATTGTCTACGTTCTGAAGGGACGGCACATTGAAGAAGAATAAAATCGGTAGTAAGTTAAAATAAAAGTGCACTCTTGTTTTTTTTTTGTTAAATATTGATTATACAAATTTAATTTTATCAGATAATATATATTTTAAAATGTGTATAATGTATAAATGTGTGTGTATGTATACATATGTGTGTGTGTACATATATATTGTGTGTGTGGATTTTCGTTTAATAAATTTTGTGGCACAAAGCCGAATCTGCGACTATAAAACAGTTAACTTTCAGCCATTGTCCTAAACTTGTGACATATCAGTACAATTAGGTCAGTAATGTTTTCTTCTGACCACTGGCAATACTTTTCTCTATTCTTAACATAAATAACGTTAATTGTTTGATCGTTACATTTTTATTTTTTGTTGAAATTTCTTTAAATAAGTTAAAATAAAGAAATAATTTAGTCAGTGCCAATTAATAGTGTAGATGCAATGAATCGTTATCAATTTCCTCCAGCCTTTTTTGTACTCTTTCTTTTCGTTTAATAAATTTTAAAATCAGAATAAATAAAAAGTGCTATTAATTATAGACAGTACAATTAAACAGTACACACAAAATATTGAAAAGGTGAAGGGATTACCAAGCACCAAAATTTTAATATCAAAATGGTAAAAAATTAAAATAAATAAATAAAGCAATTAACTAAAAATCAAAATTTCTAACGTGTTAAAAAAGATTAAAAAAAAATATTTTTTTAAATAATTAAAAAAATACTTTAATCTTTTTCTCTTGATAATAACAGAAATATTTTGGCTGGGAAAAGTTCGTTTTTAGTACGTTTAAAGGTATTTTTTTTTTAATTTTTACTTTCATGCATTTGAATATTTAAAAATACCTTCTCTCTCTCTGTCTGTCTGTCTGTCTCTCTCTCTCTGTCTCTCTCTCTCTCTCTCTCTCTCTGTCTCTCTCTCTCGGATACTGAATCCGTCTTGTTTGCTCACTTTGTAGCGATCCTCCCGCGGTTTGTTGTGGTTCGGAACTCATTTTCCGCGCATTAATCGCAAAATGGAAGTAAAATGATTTGAGTTCAGCAGATACATTTGCATAGAAATAGTGATGTTTTGAAAAAGATTTGGAGGGAAAAAGGGCTTCAGGGAACAAAACAAAAATTTCCCCGTTATTTGGGTTCAATTCGATTGGTTGGTCTATTTTCTGCCGGCTCCGCCCACTTCATATAAATAAAGCTTGCGGGCGACATGAGACGATTCATAAATATTCTTGAAAGAAGCAACATGTGGATAACGAATATCTTCCTGACTTATTTCCAAACATATGGTTCTCCAATTTTTGTGGAAGATAAAATGAGGAAGAAGAAATCCTCTCAGGGAACTTTCCTGACACGTTGGCCATGAGCCTTGGCACTCTTGACCATTATTCTGACCCCCAACCGGAGCTGTTCGGGGGCTTAGTAACCGAATCTGATTTTGGTTCGGCGATGCCGAAATCCAAACCCGACAGCCCGTTCCGACCACCCCTCGACAAGGACCAGGAAAAGAGGTCGGCCACGAAAGAACGAACTCATTCCCGCTGCTGAACCCAGTCGAAAATGTGGTGAGTTATTTTATTTACTTATTTTATTTTAGTCTAAAAATTGGTTAATTTATTTTACACTCTGTTAAAATTAAATACAATAAAATAGGGATATTAAGGTTCCGTTTTTTCAGGGTTATATCGTATCATCATAGATATGATAACCGGTCCGATAACTTTTTTATTTATTCATTTACAGTCGAACGAAAGAAAAACGTAAGAACCAGGTCGAAAAGGCACAACACAACCACCAAGAAAGAGAACGAAGGAAAGAGATGACAATGCTTTTGGAGGTCTTCGAGAATTGGTCCCCTGCTGGCAAAGGGATGATAAAAAGGCCTCCAAGAAGAAAATCATCGACGAGGCAACAAAAATACCTCAAGGAGGAAAAGTCTGTTTTTCTTTCGTATTTGAAAGAAAAAGAAAGGCATGTAACTTTAGAAGAAAGAAGCGAGGGTAAAGCCGAACTAGCTTCAGGCCCAAATGGTAAGAAATATTTTCAAATTTCTATCATATTTTTTCTTTTCAATTTTTTTTTTTTAGCTACACAGTCCACACCCTTGGATATCTAAAATGAAAATGTCCTAGCTAGCTTTTTTTATTTATATTTCGTTTCTGAAGGTTTGCCGTTTATCTCATTCGTTAACATGGAGGTATCATAATTCATTTACTACAACTAAATTTCGACCAGGTGATACAAAATATTTATTGCACACGCGGGGCCGTAGACATGTTTAGCGGATAACCAAATCATCTGTCATGTGCTTGGCGACAATATGACGTCATTTTGGCGCGAAACCTTCTGCCAATCAGAAAACTGTAACGGTTTCTTTCTTTTTCATATTTATATATTTTTATTAAGAGGAAAGATCAAAGCAATTTTAATTATTTTAAAAAATTTTTGAATCCCTGCTAACATTTTCGAAATTTTGATAGAAAATGTTGTTTTATTTGAGTTAGCGACCAAAAAAATATTACTTTATTACAAGAGGTTACGTGGTAATAATGACACAACCCACTTTTTTCACGGTAACAAACACATTAATTTGAAAATTCTCGCAAAAATCAAATATTTGAATTTGAATGTAACTTTCAGCACTCGTTCACAAATGAATGAAATTATTTTTAGTATTATTTTTAAATTTCTTGGTGAAAATATTTTTCAATTCTGTACCCCCCTCTACGTAAATCCATGAAATGTTAATAAATTTTAATTAGCTGTGTAAATTTTTTTATTAGTTGCAAATGCAAACTCGACAGGGCATATAAATCATCTATGTTTTTTTATTCTAAGGGGAAAGAGTGGTTAACCTGGCCGAAAATCTGCTCCGAAAAGTAAGAAAAAAAATGCAATAAAAACTCTGATGTAATTTAATTTGATAAACTTTAAATTATTAGAATAAATAATAATTATTAAGGACATTATAGTCTGAAGAAAAAAAAATTTGTTTACTAATAAATTTTTGAAATAATTGTTTTATTTTTTTATATTTTTTATTATACTAATTCATAAAAGTGTTAAAAATGTTTTAAAAACCTGTTATAAAAACGTTGTTGAATTTCTTTTTGCTAGAAATTGATTATTATATTGCCTATCGAAAATTGAAAAGTTTAGTAAAAATCATTCACCATTTTACTTTTAAGATAATTAAAAAAAAAAAAATTTGGAAAATTTTATTAAGTACGGTGTTCCATAGGGGTCATAAGTTTCCGTAGAGGTCGTATTTGTTTTAGAAGTTAACAAGTGTTTGGATGAATTCCCCTTACATCCGAAACTAAACAAACCAAAACTTTGATTCTAATTTCATTCTTTTTTATTAAATTAAAATTATTCAAAAAGAAATTTAATTTTTTTTCCAAGCTTATATTAATAATGTAAGATAAATATGTAATATCTAAACATAAAAATATTTAATAAGTAACTATGTATAGTTCGGTTATTTTTAATTTAATTATTTCTTTTTAAAAAGAAATTTAAATTCTTATTTATTCCGAAAGCCTATTTTATTTTTTATTTATTCGGAAAGCCTATTTTATTTTTATTTATTCGGAAAGCCTATTTTATTTTTATTTATTCGGAAAGCCTATTTTGTTTTATTTATTCGGAAAGCCTATTTTATTTTTATTTATTCGGAAAGCCTATTTTATTTTTATTTATTCGGAAAGCCTATTTTATTTTTATTTATTCGAAAGCCTATTTTATTTTTATTTATTCGGAAAGCCTATTTTATTTTATTTATTCGGAAAGCTATTTTATTTTTATTTTTATTCGGAAAGCCTATTTTATTTTTATTTTATTCGGAAGACCTATTTTATTTTTATTTATTCAGAGAAAACCTATTTTATTTTTATTTATTCGGAAAGCCTATTTTATTTTTATTTATTCGGAAAGCCTATTTTATTTTATTTATTCGGAAAGCCTATTTTATTTTTATTTATTCGGAAAGCCTATTTATTTTATTTATTCGGAAAGCCTATTTTATTTTTATTTATTGGAAAGCCTATTTTATTTTTATTTATTCGAAGCCTATTTTATTTTTATTTGTTAAAGCCTATTTTATTTTTATTTATTCGGAAAGCCTATTTTATTTTTATTTATTCGGAAAGCCTATTTTATTTTTTATTTATTCAAAGCCTATTTTATTTTTATTTATTCGGAAAGCCTATTTTATTTTTATTTATTCGGAAAGCCCTATTTTTATTTTTATTTATTCGGAAAGCCTATTTTATTTTTATTTATTCGGAAAGCCTATTTTATTTTTTATTTATTCGGAAAGCCTATTTTATTTTTATTTATTCGGAAAGCCTATTTTATTTTTTATTTATTCGACTATTTTATTTTTATTTATTCAGAAAGCATATTTATTTGTTTCGGAAAGCATATTTTATTTTTATTTATTCGGAAAGCATATTTTTATTTATTCGGAAAGCATATTTTATTTTTATTTATTCGGAAAGCATAGTCTGGCTATAAATCTAAACTGAATTCTATAAAATATTATACTTGCTGAAAATATTATGTTAAATTTTAATTTTACTATTTGAGTTAAAAAACAACAACAAAAATTTAAATTTCCAAATATTGCGTTTCAAGCGACACGAATTTTTTGTCCACTTTTCGGTCGCCTTCAAACGTCATTCACACCTGCTATTGTCAACACGTAATTTATCGCCTAGATAAGCGCTGACAAGAGGGCTACTATTATTAAAGAGTGATTTATTTCGTAAATTTCCCGACATTAAGCACTTAATTCTTGTTTGAAATCAGAAAAAACTAAGTTTCAATTATAAAAATCAACTTAAATAACGTGTCAAGAAGGTATATTTATTTTGTGCAAGATTTTTAAAACAGAAATTTAGCTACTGTTTATATGATGTGTTGATTACTCAATAATGGCGGTAAATTTAAAAAAAAAAATTTTTCAGCAGGTAAATTTGTGATTCCGAGCAATATAATTTCGGTTTGAACTAAACCAGGGTATTTTGCTTACAGTAATTAGTAAATTTAATCTCTTGACACTGTCAATTAAAGCAAAAAAATGTTTATTTTTAAAAAATTAAATTTAAATTGAGGTATCGAAAATGAGCAGTGTTTTTTTTTTTTTTTTTTTTTTTAGGTGTCCTTGTTATATGGGAAAATGCGTGCGATGTCGCCTGGACCTTCCCAAATGAGTGAAGAGGCCATCTCGGTACACCTTCGTGATAGGAATGTTGATTTAAGCTATTGAACAACTAAAATCGTTTCCTTCCCAGATCACCAGAAAGTCCTGGCGGTCTTCGGTGAAGAACAAATCAATGTCGAAGTGTGAAGTCCATTTATCTTCTGGCCTAACTAAAAGCACACGACCAACAGAATTTTTTTTTTTTTTTTTTTTTGCTAGATCGTCTCAGTAGCAATTCTGTTGCTTTTCGAGGTGTTTTTCTTCAGAAATGTCTGAAAGAATGTCCTTCTGGAACCCTATGGAAAAGCCGCGAGTATCAGGGAAATCTCCTATTGAACCAAGGAGATCGATTTTTTTCCAACTATTCGTTTGGAAATTGGAAAGTTCCCTATCGACGAATACGGGGACAGTTACGGAGAGAGCCTTTGAAATATTGTCCTTTCACTCGGAATCACATGACATTTTTTGTTCTTTTCCTATTTGTCTGAACAATCTTCTCTTACAGCAAACGAGTCTTAATAAAAAATTATTTTAAATATAAATCTCGTTTTGTTGTATTTGAATTTATCTTCTGTTATTTGTGTCAAATTTAATGAATTTTCACAGGTGAATGCAAAATAAATCTAACTTTTATTTCAATTTCATTGACTCTTCTTCATTGCCGAAGAGACGTTGAAATTGTGAGGAAAAATTTCTAACCTCGACCACATTTATTGAATATTGAGGTGGGTTTCGACCCCTCCACGTATACTGAGAACCTTCCATGTACTATACACCTAGGGTTAAATAGTAAAATTTTATTTATTTTTTTTTTGACATTTGCGTTACGGGATTTTTATTTCCTGGATATTAAACGACCAAAAGAAAAAAAAAGTGAAAAGGCCTAGCGCTCCCTCGAAATGTAAACAAAACCCTTGACAATTATGTAACCACCCTTTCAAGAAATCTTTTTAATAGTTTAAAAAAAGGGTATCTACTAGAAGAAATAGTTTGAATAAATGAAAAAGGTTACATTTTTCCAATTAATGAAGTAAAAACGTTTTTATTTACTCCTTTCGAAGTTGGTTGGAAATAATTTGGTTTGAATGCGTTCGAGACCAGCTCGAAACAATGACGTGCAACGAGACGTTCACTACTTAGCACATTTCCGGAAATCGAAGAAAAATTAACAAATCACAATGAGAAATGTCTTAATTCGTAATTTCTCATTAATTTATGATAACGGTCATCGAAAAATTTTTATTAATGATATTAAATATTCCTAATTTTATTAAAAAATAATTTATTACAATGAATTAAAAAAAAAAACTGATATTCTGTCGTCTTACAACAATTAGAAAATATTCACAGATTTTGTTTTTAACTACTATATTCAGTGTTTTATTCCACAAATCTGTAAATTTAAAAAGGAAAACCTGGATGTGTATCACTATAACTCTAATCATCTGCCCACCCCGCCTTTTGTTTTCAGAAACCTTGAATAATTGCTTATCTGAAACTTCCACGTGAAAATTTTTGACCCTATTTAAACTTTAAAACTACGATAAGAATAATTCAATATTATTTTCTTAAATGACAGAATCCTATTTAAAAGGAATTTATAGGATACCTGTAATTTCTATTTCATACACATGCATATAATTTTTTTTAGTACTCTAAACATAATTTTTTACTTGGTGCACATATTTGAATTGCTAACGCTACTTTTATTTTTCCTTAAATTAATAACAACCTACCAAGATAGAGAAAATTTACTAAAGAAAAGTTGTTTGTCATCAATCAGACCTGTATTTTCTAACGAACAGACAGAAACATCGTCTGAGTTTGATTACAGACAAGTACAAACTTTCTTCAAAGTAATTCTCAGTCTTGGCTAGTTATGAATATAATTCGAAAAAAAAAGCAAAAGATAATCGTAGCAACTCAGATATGTCTGCCAACTTTAAAATGTTAACTTAGTATATATATATATATATACACACAAATTTTGATAAAAATCAGCAAAGGTTCCTAAGGAATTCTATTTTTGGACCATTAACCTTCTTTTCAATATATCTTTAAAGCAGAAATGCAGGAAAAAAATTGTTAAACAACACTTATTGGCCTTGAATCATTGAAAAATGCCCAATATCTATCTATCTATCTATCTCTCTCTCTCTCTCTCTCTCTCTCTCTCTTCATATATATATATATATATATGAAATGATTTGTTTGAACATTATTTTATATCGATACTCGTATTTAAGTTGATATTCTGTTTTAAATTTAAAAACAGTATTATATATTGATATCTACTATTTTAATTATTTACGATAAACTTTTTACGAAAATGTATGTCATTCGGCAAGAAGTTCGAACCTACACGACCCCTATCCCACGTGACTACCATGTGATCTGGTATCTTAGACTATTCCTGATTTATTTTGTTATTTTTATAAAATTTTTTACCGCGTTCTTATTTATTTATTTTCACATGCTTCCTTTTAACTTCAAACAGAATGATCAGATATTCGAAGAAAACCAAACATAAAACGAATTTGTTCGCCTAAAGTCAATTTTAGGCTCGAAACACGTATATATATATATATAATGACAAAAAGTATACTATCCAGAAATGATTTTCTACCAAAAAAGTAGAAAAACAGCAATTTTGACACAAAGCATCATTCCAATATAACACATCATATCATCTACGCTGAGGACATGTTCAGCAAAGTTGCAATCGTCTGTCATTTTGTCATGAAACCTTCTGTCGGTGAGAAAAAAAGAAAAAATATATCTTTCTGTTCAAATTTTGTTAACAAGTCTCAAGCGCTGTTTTCAAATTTCTTAAAATATGCTTAATTTTAGGAGTTCTGTCTGTTTGGAAAGAGGCGTGGGATGTCTGCCAAGGACCTTCAAAGTTTTCAGAGATCAATATCAGGAAAATAGCAAGATGAGAAAATTGATGAAGCGGTTGGCTACTCCAGATAAACTCCTGATATCAGTCGGAGGTCTGGCCAGTCCTCGGTGATTGGGAAGAGGACATCAATGTTGAGGCGTGTTCGATCTTCTGGCTTGAATATACGCGACCAACAGCAACACGTTCTCCGTAAACTGGTCCCTGCAGTGAGTGATGACAAAAAGCCCTCAAAAGAAAATAGTGGATGAGACAACGAAGTACCTAAAGAGAAAGAGACGCAAACTGCAAGCCGAATTTGCTTCAGATTCAAAAAGTAAAAGAAATGGATTTTTTATTAATAAATTTTCCCTTTTACTTCCATTCCTTTGAATATTTAAAAATGCCTTAACTAGCTTTTTAATATTTTTGTCTGTCTCTCTGTCTCTGTCTCTCTCCCTCTCTCTGATGACATTAAGTTTATTTCAAATCAGCTTCTAATCTCACCTTATCAAATCAGATTGACTATAAACACAGGAGTAAATAGACACCGAGTTGAGAACTACTGATATCAAAGAATGTCATTTTAAGGCCAAATTTATTATCTTGACATTTTCAAATCGATCAGATTTACAGGAGTAAATAGATGATGTATTCAGAATTGATATCAAGAAGATCATCTTTGAAATCAGCCGCCAATTTTATCTTATCAAATCAATCAGGTTGCACTATGATGTCATGAGTAAACAGATACTTAGAGCAGAACGGATGATATCAAGAAGGATATCTTTGAAAGTCAGCTACAAACCTGATCTGTTCAAGTTGAAAAAAAAACAGTAAGTTGTACAGTATTAACTTTTCCATTCCAAACTCTCGTAACTATTTGATTACCCACTAACTCAAATCAAAACCAGATTTCCAACAAAAATTTCTAACGTGTTAGAAGAGATTAAAAATTCTTTTTTCAATAATTAAAAAAATACTTTGATCTTACCTCTTGATAATAACAGAAACATTTCGATGGAAAACGTTCATTTTTTATTAGTGTGGGAGTGCTTTTGTTTATATTGTGCCATTTTTAGCGATTTGGTGGAGATACCTAGAAAAAAAGTTCATTTTTTGAGAAATCAGCTGCAAATTTAACTCATCAAATTGATCAGTTTTACAAATAAAGCGAGTTGCAAATTGCTCATATCAAGAGGGTCATTTTTTATTACAGTTACCGATATGAACTTTCCAATTAAAACAGGAGTAAATAGATACCAAGTTGAGAATTGAGGATATCAAGGAAGTCATTTTGAAATCAACTGCAAAGTATATCAGATTTACTATTAAAATAGGAGTCAATAGAAATCAAGTTGAGAATTGATAACATCAAGAAGGTCATTTTGAAATCAGGTGCCAATTTGATCACGCCAAATGAATCGGATTTACAATTTATTCATAGGGAGTTGAGCATTGATGACAAAATCCTAAATGAGGATAGTCATTTAGAAATCAGCTTAGATTTTAAATTTTTAGGCTTAGCAAATCAATCAGATTTATTAATAAGACAGGAGTAAATTTATACTGAGCTGAAAAATTATTACATTCAGAAGGTCATTTTTTGAAATCAGTTGTCAATTTGATCTATCAAATTGATCAGATTTACTATAAAGAAATAAAAGTAGATAATAAATATTTGAGGAATGATGTCTCAAGGTCATTTTTTAAATCAGATACGGGTATGCTCGTACCAACGAAATCAGATTTACCTTTAAACAGGCGTAAATACATAGCCAGTTGTGAATTGATGATAAGAAGAATGGTATGTTGTCAATATGACCACATGAAATTGACCAGATTTCCAATTAAGACAGGAATAAATTGATACCAAGTTTAAATTTTTTATAGGGGTCATTTTTTTAATTAAGCTTCCAATTCGACACCCTTGAAAAATCATTCAGACATGATAAATAGGGATAAATACATATGATTTGAATTGATGATGTATCAAGAAAGAATTTTTTTAAATCGTAGCTTGAACGACTTTAGCAGGTCAATCAGATTTACCTTTAACAAAGGAGTAAATTGATACTGAGCTAAATTTGATGAAGTATCAAAGAAAGTTGTTTTTGAAATCCGCTGTGGTTGACTTTATCAAATCTACGATTATTTATTAAGACAGAAGTAAATAGGCACTGAGTTGAAATTGATGTTATCGTGTGGGTCATTTTTGAAAACAGCTTCCATTTTGATGTTATCAAATCAATCAAATTTACTCTTAAAACAGGAGTAAATAGATGCATTTCAGAACGGATGACATCCAGGAGAGTTGTTTTTTAAATCAACTGCCAATTTGACCTTATCAAATCGATCAGATTTACTAAGACAGGAGTAAATAGGAATTGTACTGAAAATTGATGTTATCAAAAAGTTCATATTTGAATTCAGCTGTCAATTTGATCTTATTTAATTGATCAGATTTACTATTAAGATGAGAATAAATAAATAGAAAGTTGAGAATTGATGATAGCAAGAAGGTCATTTTTTGAAATCCACTGTAATTGAAGTTATGATGTTGATCTGATTTACAATTATGACCTGTGGCAAATAGATACCAAGCTGAGATATCGAGAAGTCATTTTGGAATCAACTGACAATTATGTATCAGATTGATCAGATTTACTATAAATTCAGGTGTAAATTGATAGGGAGTTGAGGCATTGATAACATCAACATGGTCATTTAGAAATTGAACTTATCAAATCTGATCAATTTTACAAATAAAGCAGGAGTAAATAGATGATGGGTTGAAAATTGATGATATCAAGAAGGTTATTTTTCATCACAGCTGCCAATTTGAACTTAGCAAATCAATTAGATTTACCTATTTACTATTAAGACTGGAGTAAATAGATACTGAGTTCAATGTGACATCAAGGACATATTTGATATCAGCTGCCAATTTGAAGATCAAATCGATCAGAAATTTACTATTAAGAAAAAGTAGATAAATACGAAGTTGTTAACTGATGATATCAAGGTCATTTTTTAAAAAATCGGCTGCTAATTTGATCGTATCACATCACTCAGATGTACTTATAAGATAGGGCAATAGATACCGAGTTGAATTCATATGACATCAAGTTTATTTTTGTAATCAGCTCCCAATTTTACTTCATCAAATCAGTCAGGTTTACAATTAAGGCAGGAGTAAATAGGTAGTGAATTGAGAATTGATGATATCAGAAAGTCATTTAAAAAATTAAGCTGATACTTTGAACTTATCACATCGATCAGATTTACATTGAAGACGGGAGAAAATAGATAATGCATTGAAAATTGATGATGTCACAAAGGTCATCTTTTGGAAATCAATAGCAATTTTATCATATCGAATCAATCAGATTTACTATGAAGTCACGAGTAAATAGATACTAAGTTGAGAACCATTGATATCAAAAATGTCATTTTGAAATCGACTGCAAAATTGATCTCATCAAGTTGATCAGATCTTGATTACATAGATATTGAGCTGAGAATTGATGATATCAAGGAGGGTCATTTTTTGGAAATCGGCTGCCAATTTGATTTTATCAAATCGATCAGATTTACTAATATGACTGGAGTAAATAGATGCCCAAATTTTATAAGGAATATTGAGTCAGTTCAAATATTCATTCAAGAATACATAACCTTTCAACTAGTGAAGACCAGTATTTCAAATCACTTCAACTATTTTATAAACATCCAAAGTTACAGATTGTAGTTCCTTTTTTTATATCAGTTGCCAATTTGATCTTATTGAACCTTTCAGACTGATATATCCCGAAAAGGAATACAGCATAAAATGATCAGTTGAAGAATGGAACACACACACCAGGAATAATAAATACAGATTTATTGTACTAGTGCAACTAACAATAATAAACATATAGGCAAGCCACGGGTTGGAGAGGAATCGACTATCGAATAGTAAAGATGCCTTCGCCTAAGACTTTTCTGTATTTGCTAGCCTTCCCGCAAGGCCAGATGTGACACATGGTCATTTTTAGTGGGTATTTCCGGCCATATAGCCGGGCCAAAAAATTCTGTTTATTTTCCCCAGTCGTGGTTCTACCCTTCGGCGGAACCACGGCTGAGTTTGTGCTCTCTGCTCGGAAGCAGAAGAGGCGGACAGTGTCTGCCGACAGTCAGGCGAATGCATAAGAGCTTTTCCATTTTTGTACACCTGCTCGTTATCGTCTTTATAAAGTAGAGCATTTTTATTCTCGGCGATGGCAGGATATTCCACCACCAACACTTTTCCCCGGGCTAAATTCTTCCTAAATTTTGCTACGCTATTTTTTCTCTTGGGATTTGGACATATGCGTTTAGTCCTTTTCCTTTTTCTGTTACTTCTTCTCCTGTCCGTCCCTGTGTCTTTACTTTTAGGAGAATCAGTAGTTCTTTGTGTACGCTTTACTTCCATCGGTACTCCATTGTTAGCGAGTGGTTTAATCTGGAATGTGTCATATATTACGTCCATTGATATCTCTTGGTCATTATAACGGTTTTGATGTATCAGGGTCTCAACTGGTTTATGTGTCTTTTACTGAGAATAAACTTTTCTCCTTTAATTATGGGAATGACTCTCCCGATTTTTCTATTTACTAAACCGTCTTCCCAAAAGTACTTTCCAGTTTGATGAATTTTAAAGACCTTGTCACCTTCTTTGAAAGATTTAATATCAGGATTTAGTTTTTCAAAAACTCTTTTCTTTGCTAACAGCCTATCAGATATTGATCGAATGTTTCTCGCGTACATGACCTCAACAGGCGACAAATTTCCATAAATGTTTCTGATTCGGCGTGTAATTCTATAAACCATCGAAATATTTGAACCTTTCTTGTCTTCACGGTGTCGATCGCAAGCTTTTCTCATAGCTCTTCGGCTTATATCGACAAACCTTTCTACCTTTGAACGAACTTCCTTGTCCTTAGACGCCGTTAAACCTTGCACAAAAATTAGACGTTTAAACATATCTTCCTTAATTTCTTTAATTTTGAAACGTTCTGCACTGAGTTAACTTTCCCAGCGTACGCAACAAAATCTTCGTCCTTTTCTTTTCACGATATTTAAGCATTTATACCGGGTATGAAACAAACTGTCCCGTTCGCCAAACATTTTCGATAATATTTCAACCGTTTCGTCAAACGAAAATCTCTTCTAGTTTCTTTGGCAAAATAGAGTTCGTGTACTTTTGCTGAGCGCCGATTTTTTGTAATAAAAGCATAATTTTTCTTCGTAGGGTCCATGATTTGCACCTTTTTGAAAAAATTGTCTCGTACCTTAAAGGTACGAGAAATTTTTACAGATTGTAGTTATACTTTTTATATCGATTTGCCAATTTGATCTTATTGAACCTTTCGAACTGACATATCCCGAAAAGGAATACAGTATAAAATGATCAGTTGAAGAATGGAACTCCACACCAGGAATAAAATACAGATTTATTGTACTAAGATACAATTAACAATAATAAACATATAGGCAAGCAACGGGTTGGAGAGGAATCGACTATCGAATAGTGAATGCACCTTCGCCTAAGACAACTTTGTCAACTTTATTTTCGTATAGAATACAAAGAATTATTGGTACAAGGCCAAAAAGGGAAGAATGAAGTTGATACTCACTGAAACTATCCTATACCGTAAACACTATCACGACCCATTCACTCATTACAATTTGCACATTCTGCAAGAACCACCACCTCCCAATCCTTCATACACCACAATACTACAAACTACAAGGGACACCAAAAAAAGGAGGGAAAAAACCCATGACAATAAAAGTAATTTATATACAATATAATACATAATTTAAAACATGAAAGATGAAATGACGGAAAAGGGATGAACCCAAAACAAAATTAAAAATACAACAATTTTTTTTTTTGCTAGAATAATAAACAATGTTAGTAAGGCCCGTCCATCACGAAGAAAATGAGTGGTCGCTGTATTCCGCCAAACGGTGAAATCAAGAAGCACACGCGGTAAGGAGTTGGGGGAATAAAATAATTAATGGAATGAGACAATAAAAGGCTAGACCCGCGAGATAAAAGGGCCAAAACAAACTGGGGTGGATTTAAGGATTCTCGACTTGGATCATAACAAAGAGAAAGCCGGGTACGGGCTAGAACACATTCATTCATTAACTTGGGTACACAAAAAGCTACCTTAATCAGGAGGGTTCCAAGAGATCCGCTTGATATAATCAGCAGATCTAAAAGAAAATCAAGACTAGCAGCCCCGTTCACGCAGACCAGGCGCACATTTACCCACCTTTTGCTGAAGTTTGTCGAAGTCAAACGTTTCCAATCAGTTCTAATCCCTTGTTTTGAGCATCAACTCCAAAATATCAGATCAGATCTTGATGTGAAAGACAGCGACCTCGCAAGACTTCCTCCGTTTGCGTCGTCTAAATCACGATTCGAGCTGTGGCTAGCAGCGACAAGAAATACCATACGCTTTATCACGAAAAACAGGGGCGACACAATGTGCAGGTAAATGCACGATCAATGAGTACAAGCTCTCACGCGGCACGATACGAGAGCAGTCAGCCTTTAATGGCGGTCCCCTAGGTGGCGAACCCGCAAACAATGGTAGGAGGCGTGCAGAAGCCGTTTCTTTCAAGACAAGGTTGCAGCATTCACCAATCTGGCAAATCCGCCAGGTCTCATATGAAGGCCTTGTCGTTGAGAGGCAACCGATTCCGAGCCAATCGCCAGGTGAACGAATATTCCAGAGCTGCTGAGATAATCGGTATCTGGCGCCCAAGACCAGAACGAGCGAAACTTATCCCCGAAAAGCGGAGCACATCACGTAATGAATCCTTCGCGACGCCTCCACTAACCCACGATAGAAGACTCTCTAGTGCTGTGAAAGATCACTGGACAGTAGAATGGACGAAAGGCCGCCAGATATTCGAGGAAAACTCGATCGCACTCGAGTCTTACGGCATCGCCTCGGATGGGGGGAGTGATAGAAAGGCTGAGCAACATGTCCCTCACTATCCCCCTCAGCAAAGAGTCTTCCAAAATCGCTCGCCTGAGAAAAACCAACATTGACGCAACCTTCTGGCCCGCAGGTACGGCATTCCAGGGCCCCATGACACGGACGTTGGTAACAAACACGTTTGTCGGCGTAGTGTTTGCGTTCTCTCCACAGAAGGGAAAATGGTAAACGCTCGATCGCCTCCTTACGCCATCTACAAAGTGGTAGTACTGACAACCGGTAAATGATAATGGAAAAAACTTATGTAGCACACGCCTCAGTCAAACCTTTAAGAACAAATTCCTTTGACGCCAAATCTCGACCGACGTGCCGACCTTTGCCAGTACTTCAGACCAATTTTTCTCAACTGTGGGTCAGACCCAAACCACACTCCAAGAATGCGGACATGGCCGTCTGTCCAGTCGAAGAGGCCCCGAGGTAACTTTTCAGGAACATAGCCGCAAGCCGGGCGACTTGTTGCGGTTAATCTTGGCCTCTCTCTGCCTGTTTGTACCGTTCAAGCGCCTTCTGTACCACCTCGATGTCACTCCGGAAGAGCACGAAAGTAGTAACGGCATCGGCGTGCACTTGAAAACCCTGGCTCGAGCACCACCAGGGACAGCGATTCCATGTAGGGCGGACTGCACGCCCTGTTCCTCGGCCGGCGAAGAAGAGTTCCAACGCCAAAGCATAGAAGTGGGGGCGACAGTGGGCAACTCCTGCTCAGACCGACCTGGACAACAGCGCCCGACAACATTCATCTGTATCACAGCCGTGGGGGATTGAAACAGGAGGTTAATCCAGCGGCGGAAGTTGGTTTCGAATCCAGTGGCCTGCAGGAAAGCCGCCAGGTAACGATGGTCAACCTATCAAGCCGGCGGACTGATCCAAATTGATCGCGCGGCTTCTTCGTCTTCTTTTATCCTCTATGATCGTGCGTATCAGATGCAGGTTGCTCTGAATTGTTCGGTCCTTCACAGCATAAGTCTGCTCAAGGTCCCAACAGAGACTCAACAACTAATTGCAAACGACTTTGGAAGATCTTGACCAAAAATGTTTAACTGTGTTTAGCAGAGTTATACGCCGGTAACCCTCTGTCACCTTCCCTCCTTGCGTGATCACACCCTAGTGAACCGATTGGGGGATGGACCCCTACCGGAACCAGTTGCTGAACACGACGAGTCAAAATCGGGACAAAGATGTGCAACAGCATTAAGTACAATTCAGGTGCAAACCATCGAGACCCGGCAATTTGCCTCTGCCGACCTTCTTCAAAACCGCGTAGATTTCGCCCTCTGTAATCTATCCCTCGCAGCTAGCTAACAGCAGCGACCGGCAAAAGCCGGGGAAGTCAGCCAAATAGCTGCGAAACTCCTCATCACGGAGGGCCAGGCTCCTTGGTAAACAGGATCTCGAAATGCCGCCGAAACGTCCCATCGCACATGTCGTCAATCGACCGAAGAGTATGTCCTCCGGGTTGCGAACCTCTCGATTGTACCGGTCGTCGCCTCGGCGAATCTCTTCCTTGCGCAGTTCTGTGCCTATGTTCCCCAGCTTCGGAAGACATCTTGCTTAACTTATGTCTAATTACCTGGTCCATGTAACGATCGCTATTCGACCGCTACGGCCTCCTTAGCTACAGCTATCTCTAGGGGATCCCCCACCAGCCACTGCCCAGGAATAATTAGCTCTAAGTGTTTTCACCTTGTCAGCTTTATTTAGTTTGAGCCGTTGCTGAACTTGGTGGTGAACTATTACTACTCTTAAGATTCTACTACCACTTATTCCCCAATGACTCCAACAGTTAACGCCCCGCTGCAATAATTAGCTGGTACCGGAAATCCGCCTGTCCAGTAAGAACACGATGAATTTCCAGTAATCAGCCATTCTAGAGGCATATTTTCTAAATCTACAGGCACAAACAAGTTTGTGGTCAGGTATTAACCAGTGGAACGTGGGACAATCAGATCTATATAAAACTACATAGAATAATATTCTATCCAGGTAACTAGCTACCCGAGTAGGGCGCAACTATTAGCCCGCCGACATTCTCCACCCCTTGTGACGAGCCGATATCTGTCGACTGGTAACTTCTCGATGAAGTCAACCAAGCTACGATCACGTGCCTTCCCGTTAGCTTCCCGTCCTCTATCCCCGCATAGGGTCCAACGTGGCATTCCAGTCTCCGACTAAGAGAGTCGCGTTGAATCTGCAAGGAAGTGCTTTAACAGCCGAAAAAATGAGACGCGCGCTCCTCCCGGTCGTTTAGGCGCATAAACCGCAACAGTCGAAACACGTTTCTTTCCTGCAATATGACCACGATCAGCCGGCCCTCGCCACCGACATGGATAAGATCCTTCGCGTCCAGAATACGCTCCCAACCAACAAAGAAACTCCCTCTAGTAACCGGTTTCCATATGCTGATGGGCTGGCTCTGAAGTCGTTACGGCACACAGGCATCGGTCTTGTAAACAAAGTGAGTCTCTTGGATCACGGCGACATCCACCAAAGGACAAAATGTCCCGAAGCAGAGCGGGGAGCACCTCCCGATCCCTAAGGCCTTCGCATTCAAGCTGGCTAACTTAATTGACATCTTTTAAACCTGTAAATGAAAGCAAAAACATTACTCCTGGTGCATACCGAGCAGAAACCAATGGCAGTGAGCACCTCGACGGTCTGTCCCAGAGTTTCAATTCCGATATCGGACGTAATTCGTCCGTCCTGGACAATCCCACCGACGTCCGTAGGGAAAGTTATTTTAACTGCCCTATGAAGAGGATGGAGAATGTAGGGGACTCTCCCGGCGCAAATGTGAAAGCCTTTGCAACTATTTTGTGCTGTCTGGAGGCCATTTTAATAGTGGGAAAGACCTCAACGGCCCCTGCACAAATTCCCAGGCCTTTGTTTTACCCCAGTATTCTAGTGTGTAAGTACCCGGGGCTCCTGCGGGAAATTTCAGGGTCCTCGACAGACTTGTCGTCGACTGAGGTGAATTTAAATAATGGCCTTAGGAGGGCCTTCTTCGGAGAAGAGGGTGCTTGCTCTCTTGGGCCTGTCTGTCTATTTTGCAGATATCATGTTTTCTGTGTTTTTTCCATTCGTGGAGGATTTATCTGAATTGAGGGAGGGATGATCAGCTTTGGGAGAGAGGTTTCTGATTGGGAGGAGGGTGTGGGGTTGTGGGTGAAGGAGAAGGTATATGTCTCACTGGGGCTCAGACGGCTCTTTCCTCAATGACAACAGTTCTGGTTGTATTTGTTGTTGCTGCAGTTTCTTGGCTTCTTCCTCGGTACTCAGAAGAATGCCCCATAGCCCTGGACCGACGTGCTAACATCTTTGGGGTGATTTTAAGGCTTTGAGCGCTTCCTCCATACTTTCTCTGCTGACCCAAACTTTTCCGGGTTTTTGAGTCTGAGGTTAACAGGAGATCGTTCTTGTTGTAATCACATTCACAACTTCAGGGATGACGATTAGCGCGTTTTCCCGATGCTAGCTACATCGACCAAGTCCTTGGTAGGAGAGTCGACGTAGGGCTCTTAAGTTGTCCAAGATTCCATTCGATAGTTTGCACGGCTCATAGGCTCGTCTGATTCGTGTAAACTTAGATAAATCTCAAGGTTAAGTTGGCTGGCTACAGAATTGAACGCGTCATTTATCTTATCATTTATTGACAGTTGAACTTTATGTTTAATAACCACGGCAATAAGAAAACAAGAATTCACTCACCACACCCTCCAAACATTTTAGCTGAAATCAACAACTTCTCGATCATACAGAATATTCTTCAACAAACTTTCCCTCACACAGAATATCCTTCCACGAATTGTTCATCATTCAGAACATTCACTCAACTATTCAATTAAGTTACATCTTGATCATTCAAACAAGAAAATATCTTTTAAAATCAAATTGTAAGTGAATATAATGAAATCGGCGGAATTCGAACTCGGCTCCCCGATTTCTCGTTCGAGATTGATATCAATGCTCCACAACACATATCCGCATTAAGTAATCATTACATTTTCCATTGTAAACAATCGTAACGTTTTGATGCTAACTTAAATCAAAACAAGATTTTTCTCTCAAAATTTTGAACATGTTAGAAGGGAATAAAAATTTTAACAAAATAATTAAAGTACTTTGATCTTTCCTCTTAATAATAATATAAACATTTTGATGGAAAGGATTTGTTTTTATTAAATTCGGGCCTTTTTCATTCATACTATGCTGTTTTTCGTGATTTAGTGGAGGTACCTGTGAAAGAGTTACGTCCCTTTAAATCTGATCTATCCACTTTTATACATGTTTAAAAGTCAAAAATAAAATTGACGAATTAGTTTAAAACAACCATTTTTTTTCTACAAAAGTTTTAATAAGTTTGAAATAATAATTTTTTCTTAAAAATTGCCATTTTTTCCTGGAAAATTTCTGTTCAGTCGAAGAAATCTTTACTATATTTTTTTAATTTGTGAAACAAAATGAATATCGCATTTTTATGACAGAAAATTGAGTAAATCTTTGGCAAAGTGTTCGAAGCCATTATTAACGCCGAGGTGGTTCGGCATCTCACAGCCCACAAGCCCTCTCGGACAAACAGTATGTGGTTTCCCGCTTCATCATGTCTACTGCTGATATGCTAACGACCATCACGAGTATATATACGAAAGCTCTCGACAAGAATGGCGAAGCTCGAACCGTTGCCTTGGATATCTCCAAAGCATTCGACGGGGAGTCTGGCACTGGCCTCCTACGCAAACTATGGAGCTAAGGTATTAGTGGGCATTTGTTTGACTAATCCAGTCATTCCTCTCTAACCGCACATTGAAGGTGGTATTAAACGGACGGCCTCCCAAAACTATTTTGAACGCGGGTGTCCCTCAAGGCCCTATCTTGGTCCCTACGCTCCTTCTGATCTACATTAATGATCTCCCCGATGCCATAAGATCCCAAGTAGACATGTACGCCGATGACAACGCTGTTACTCTCATGCACTCGATCAAAATTCTGGTGTGGGCGACAAAGCGAACCTCGCGCCGAGCTTGAGAAGGACCTCTAATCTATAGTGGACTGGGGTAGGAAGTAGGCTCGTAAATTTCAATCAACCATCATAGACAATCGCACTTGCCTCCCATTGGCATGGAACAGGCTTGCCTCCCAGAGAGTAAAACACTACGCATCCTTGGTCTCACACTCCCAGCGGACCTCAAGTGGAATGACTATATGAATCTATTGCTAAATCACATAGCACTATGAAAGTCGGCTCTCTGCGCAGGGGCCCGGAAGTTTTCCCGTCTGAATCTATCCTGCATTTATAAATCATCCGCCCGTGTATTGAATACTGCTGCCACATCTGGTCAGGTGTCCCTGCTACTCTCCTCGGGGTTCTTGACAAAATACAACGAAGAATCTGTAATGTGATCGATACCAACTTGGCAGACCGGCTGCAAGTCACTCGCTCACCGGCGTGACGTAAGCTTCCCTGTGCCTCTACTATAAATACTTTCGGCTTCTACTCCGATGAACTTAGATCACTGTTGCCCCCTATGTATGAATTGACACGAGATACTAGATTAGCAATTGGGTCCCTGCCTACGAGTGAACGAATGAATGTAACCCGCAATTTCTGCTCCAACAGCTTCTTTTTTCGCACTTCCCGCCTGGCAAATTCCCTTCCCCATGCTTGCTTCCCCGACAGCTACAATCTCCAGGAGTTTAAATGTAAGGTCAATAGACACTTCCTAACACACTAACTCATTCTCTCAAACACTCTTCCCATCTACCCAATCCTCTCCTCGGTATCCTTACCCGTCTGTCCGCCTCCCTCTGACATTTCCTATATCTAACCATTCTTTCTCCAGTGCTTTCCCCTGTGTAACCCCCTAACCACTCTTTCACCGTCACTTCCCCTGTGTAACCCTAACCATTCTTTCTCATCACTTTCCCCGATGTAACCCTCTGTGCAACAATGGCAGTGAAATGCCTTGCTTGGGAATTGAAATGATTAAAAAAAAATGTCCGTTAGAAAAAAAATCGAGTTCATGTTGACCCAGATAAAAAAACTTTCATTTGATATGGGGGAATTGCTCTTCCTCAGAAGAATAGGCTGGTGAGGAGAAACGGTTTAGTGAATGATGACCCCTGATCTTGTGATAGGTAGTACGGGGTTACGTGATACCAATGGCTCTTGACCTCACACGCACACGCGCACGCGCGCTCTATTCAAGTACAATTTTTTTTAATTAAAAAATCGCAGAATAGAAATTTTGAAAAAATGAAAGATAGTTCTTTCTGGTAGTTAAGGTTATCTTGTAGACCAGATGGGACAATCGGCTTCATTTAAGTTAACTTTATTGCACTAATTCTGACACTTTTCTTAGCAACTGAAAATATTAAAAAATAGAAAATGTAGCATCACACTCTCGGGTGAATGACACTTTTGTTGCCGGACATGCTTGCAAATGCTAATTATTATTATTATTATTATTATTATTATTATTGTTATTATTATTATTATTATTAAATGAATAAATAAAAAGTTTTCACCCTGATTGACACAAGGCATTACCAATGAGACAAAAGCATCTCTGTCGAAGTTTTTGAAAAACTAAGCAAAATGCAAAGACCTGAAATGGAAACATAAACAAACATGGCACGTCAAACCTACAACTGTTTTGGCTGGAGCTTTGGGTCTGATTAAGAATGGAACTCAATTAGAAATTAACAGAATCTCTGGTGCACCATCTCTACAGAAAATTTAAAAATATAGTTTTAACAAGCACAGCCTGGTTGAAGCTGGGGTCTTTGCACAACGCTTCAACGGGTATATCCGTGTTCGCATAGACAACAACGGTGGGGAATTGGCATAGATAATTATCGACTTTTAACGATGTTAAATAATGACTTAAAGATTTTCTCCTTATCAATTTCAACAACTACTAATAGAACATTTCATGCAAGGCCTCTTGATACTTCTTTCTCAATGAACATTAACTTCTACAGCATATATATTCTATCGTATAATAAATTTCTATTTTAACATTCAAAATGTCTATTTATTCTTCCATTCTTCTACACTAATCCACACATTCCAACTGACAACCAACCTTCTGATGAAAACCTTGTGATAATAATTCTACATGAAATCCTGAAAGCTGTAGGGAGTTCGGTTAAGTAAGATCTAGGCCAAACTAAGAAACATTAACCAGCTCCCTACTACTTCGAAGTCCTATCCAGTTCCTTAGAGTACTGAGCTGACGGCAACACCAATGACCTTGACACAAAGTTTCAAGATCCAATTTGAAAAGTTTTCTCGAAGTTGTTTTCAGATAAATCTTGCCCGTTCAACTCGGGATTGTACTAGTTGTGGTGCAGTGGATATCGACTCGGAACGATAAATCAGGGAGT
>JBBBDQ010010436.1:0-66328 GCA_037127315.1 Ascarosepion bandense
GACAAAATAAGATGAAAATAAAGCACATTTTCATATTTCAGATTAAAAAAGAGAAAATATCAAGGGAAACATGGTTATTTTGAAATTTTTTATTGAAAAAAGACAAAATAAGATGAAAATAAAGCACATTTTCATATTTCAGATTAAAAATGAGAAAATATCAAGGAAACAAGGTTATTTTGAAATTTTTTATTGAAAAAAGACAAAATAAGATGAAAATAAAGCATTTTCATATTTCAGATTAAAAAGTAAAAATATCAAGGAAACAAAGGTTATTTTGAAATTTTTATTGAAAAAAAGACAAAATAAGATGAAAATAAAGCACATTTTCATATTTCAGATTAAAAAAGAGAAAATATCAAGGGAAACAAGGTTATTTTGAAATTTTTATTGAGAAAAGCCAAAATAATATGAAAATAAAGCACATTTTCATATTTCAGATTAAAAAAGAGAGAAAATGTCAAGGGAAACAAGGTTATTTTGAAATTTTTATTGAAAAAAAGACAAAATAAGATGAAAATAAAACACATTTTCATATTTCAGGTAAAGAAAGTATGAAGGGAAACAAGGTTATTTTTTAATTTTTTATTGAAAAAAGACAAAATAAGATGAAAATAAAGCACATTTTCATATTTCAGATTAAAAAGAGAAAATGTCAATGGAAACAAGGTTATTTTGAAATTTTTTATTGAAAAAATACAAAATAAGATGAAAATAAAGCATATTTTCATATTTCAGATTAAAAAAAAGTGAAAATATCAAGGGAAACAAGGTTATTTTGAAATTTCTTATTGAAAAAAGACAAAATAAGATGAAAATAAAGCACATTTTCATATTTCAGATTAAAAAAGTGAAAATATCAAGGGAAACAGGTTATTTTGAAATTTTTATTGAAAAAAGACAAAATAAATGAAAATAAAGCACATTTTCATATTTCAGATTAAAAAATAAAAAGTATGAAGGGAAACAAGGTTATTTTGAAATTTTTTTATTGAAAAAAGACAAAATAAATGAAAATAAAGCACATTTTCATATTTCAGATTAAAAAAGAGAAAGTGAAGGGAAACAAGGTTATTTTGAAATTTTTTATTGAAAAAAGACAAAATAAGATGAAAATAAAGCATATTTTCATATTTCAGATTAAAAAAGTGAAAATATCCAAAACAAAGGTTATTTTGAAATTTTTTTATTGAAAAAGACAAAAATAAGATGAAAATAAAGCATATTTTCATATTTCAGATAAAAAGTGAAAATATCAAGGGAAACAAGGTTATTTTGAAATTTCTTATTGAAAAAAGACAAAATAAGATGAAAATAAAGCACATTTTCATATTTCAGATTAAAAAAGTGAAAATATCAAGGGAAACAAGGTTATTTTTGAAATTTTTTATTGAAAGAACAAAATAAATGAAAATAAAGCACATTTTCATATTTCAGATTAAAAAATAAAAAGTATAAAGAGAAACAAGGTTATTTTGAAATTTTTTATTGAAAAAAGACAAAATAAGATGAAAATAAAACACATTTTCATATTTCAGATTAAAAGTGAAAATATCAAGGGAAACAAGGTTATTTTGAAATTTCTTATTGAAAAAAGACAAAATAAGATGAAAATAAAGCACATTTTCATATTTCAGATTAAAAAAAAGTGAAAATATCAAGGGAAACAAGGTTATTTTGAAATTTTTATTGAAAAAAGACAAAATAAATGAAAATAAAGCACATTTTCATATTTCAGATTAAAAAATAAAAAGTATGAAGGGAAACAAGGTTATTTTGAAATTTTTTATTGAAAAAAGAACAAAATAAGATAGAAAATAAAACACATTTTCATATTTCAGATTAAAAAGAGAAAATATCAAGGGAAACAAGGTTATTTTGAAATTTTTATTGAAAAAAGACAAAATAAGATGAAAATAAAGCACATTTTCATATTTCAGATTAAAAAAGAGAAAGTATGAAGGGAAACAAGGTTATTTTGAAATTTTTTATTGAAAAAAGACAAAATAAGATGAAAATAAAGCATATTTTCATATTTCAGATTAAAAGTGAAAATATCAAGGGAAACAAGGTTATTTTTTGAAATTTCTTATTGAAAAAAGACAAAATAAGATGAAAATAAAGCACATTTTCATATTTCAGATTAAAAAAGTGAAAATATCAAGGGAAACAAGGTTATTTTGAAATTTTTTATTGAAAAAAAAGAACAAAATAAATGAAAATAAAGCACATTTTCATATTTCAGATTAAAAAAAATAAAAAGTATGAAGGGAAACAAGGTTATTTTGAAATTTTTTATTGAAAAAGACAAATAAATGAAAATAAAAACACATTTTCATATTTCAGATTAAAAAGAGAAAGTATGAAGGGAAACAAGGTTATTTTGAAATTTTTTATTGAAAAAAGACAAAATAAGATGAAAATAAAGCATATTTTCATATTTCAGATAAAAAAAGTGAAAATATCAAGGGAAACAAGGTTATTTTGAAATTTTTTATTGAAAAAAAAGACAAAATAAGATGAAAATAAAGCATATTTTCATATTTCAGATTAAAAAGTGAAAATATCAAGGGAAACAAGGTTATTTTGAAATTTCTTATTGAAAAAAGACAAAATAAGATGAAAATAAAGCACATTTTCATATTTCAGATTAAAAAAGTGAAAATATCAAGGGAAACAAGGTTATTTTGAAATTTTTTATTGAAAAAAGACAAAATAAATGAAAATAAAGCACATTTTTAAATATTTCAGATTAAAAAATAAAAAGTATGAAGGGAAACAAGGTTATTTTGAAATTTTTTATTGAAAAAAGACAAAATAAGATGAAAATAAAACACATTTTCATATTTCAGATTAAAGAAAAATATCAAGGGAAACAAGGTTATTTTTGAAATTTTTTATTGAAAAAAGACAAAATAAGATGAAAAATAAGCACATTTTCATATTTCAGATTAAAAGATATATGAAGGGAAACAAGGTTATTTTTAAAATTTTATTGAAAAAAAGACAAAATAAGATGAAAATAAAGCACATTTTCATATTTCAGATTAAAAAAAGAGAAAATATCAATGGAAACAAGGTTATTTTTAAATTTTTATTGAAAAAAGACAAATAAGATGAAAATAAAGCACATTTTCATATTTCAGATTAAAAAAAGAGAAAATATCAAGGGAAACATGGTTATTTTGAAATTTTTTATTGAAAAAAGACAAAATAAGATGAAAATAATGCACATTTTCATATTTCAGATTAAAAAGTAAAATATCAAGGGAAACAAGGTTATTTTGAAATTTTTTATTGAAAAAAAGACAAAATAAGATGCAAATAAAGAACATTTTCATATTTCAGATTAAAAAAGTGAAAATATCAAGGGAAACAAGGTTATTTTGAAATTTTTTTATTGAAAAAAGACAAAATAAGATGAAAATAAAGCACATTTTCATATTTCAGATTAAAAAGAGAAAATATCAAGGGAAACAAGGTTATTTTGAAATTTTTATTGAGAAAAGCCAAAATAATATGAAAATAAAGCACATTTTCATATTTCAGATTAAAGAAGAAAATGTCAAGGGAAACAAGGTTATTTTTAAATTTTTTATTGAAAAAAGACAAAATAAGATGAAAATAAAACACATTTTCATATTTCAGATTAAAAGAGAAAGTATGAAGGGAAACAAGGTTATTTTTTTAAATTTTATTGAAAAAAGACAAAATAAGATGAAAATAAAGCACATTTTCATATTTCAGATTAAAAAGACAAAATGTAAATGGAAACAAGGTTATTTTGAAATTTTTATTGAAAAAAAGACAAAATAAATGAAAATAAAGCACATTTTCATATTTCAGATTAAAGAAAGTATGAAGGGAAACAAGGTTATTTTTAAATTTTTTATTGAAAAAAGACAAAAATAAGATGAAAATAAAGCACATTTTCATATTTCAGATTAAAAAAGACAAATGGAAACAAGGTTATTTTGAAATTTTTATTGAAAAGACAAAATAAGTTGAAAATAAAGCATATTTTCATATTTCAGATAAAAAGTGAAAATATCAAGGGAAACAAGGTTATTTTGAAATTTCTTATTGAAAAAAGACAAAATAAGATGAAAATAAAACACATTTTCGTATTTCAGATTAAAAAAGTGAAAATATCAAAGGAAACAAGGTAATTTTGAAATTTTTTATTGAAAAAAGACAAATAAATGAAAATAAAGCACATTTTCATATTTCAGATTAAAAAATAAAAAGTATGAAGGGAAACAAGGTTATTTTGAAATTTTTTATTGAAAAAGACAAAATAAGATGAAAATAAAACACATTTTCATATTTCAGATTAAAAAAGAGAAAATATCCAAGGGAAACAAGGTTATTTTGAAATTTTTTTATTGAAAAAAGACAAAATAAGATGAAAATAAAGCACATTTTCATATTTCAGATTAAAAAGAGAAAATATCAAGGGAAACATGGTTATTTTGAAATTTTTATTGAAAAAAGACAAAATAAGATGAAAATAAAGCACATTTTCATATTTCAGATTAAAAATGAGAAAATATCAAGGAAACAAGGTTATTTTGAATTTTTTTATTGAAAAAAGACAAAATAAGATGAAAATAAACCACATTTTCATATTTCAGATTAAAAAGTGAAAATATCAAGGGAAACAAGGTTATTTTTGAAATTTTTTATTGAAAAAAAGACAAAATAAGATGAAAATAAAGCACATTTTCATATTTCAGATTAAAAAAAGAGAAAGTATGAAGGGAAACAAGGTTATTTTTAAAATTTTATTGAAAAAAGACAAAATAAGATGAAAATAAAGCACATTTTCATATTTCAGATTAAAAAAGAGAAAATATCAATGGAAACAAGGTTATTTTGAAATTTTTTATTGAAAAAAAAGGCAAGGAAATAAGATGAAAATAAAGCACATTTTCATATTTCAGATTAAAAAAGAGAAAATATCAAGGGAAACATGGTTATTTTGAAATTTTTATTGAAAGACAAAATAAGATGAAAATAAAGCACATTTTCATATTTCAGATTAAAAAGTGAAAATGTCAAAGGAAGCATGGTTATTTTGAAATTTTTTATGAAAAGAACAAAATAAGATGAAAATAATGCACATTTTCATATTTCAGATTAAAAAAGTAAAAATATCAAGGGAAACAAGGTTATTTTGAAATTTTTTATTGAAAAAAGACAAAATAAGATGAAAATAAAGCACATTTTCATATTTCAGATTAAAAAGTGAAAATATGAAGGGAAACAAGGTTATTTTAAATTTTTTATTGAAAAAAGACAAAATAAGATGAAAATAAAGCACATTTTCATTTCAGATTAAAAAAGTGAAAATATCAAGGGAAACAAGGTTATTTTGAAATTTTTTTATTGAAAAAAGACAAAATAAGATGAAAAATAAAGCACATTTTCATATTTCAGATTAAAAAGTAAAAATATCAGGGAAACAAGGCAGGTTATTTTGAAATTTTTATTGAAAAAGACAAAATAAGATGCAAATAAAGAACATTTTCATATTTCAGATTAAAAAGTGAAAATATCAAGGGAAACAAGGTTATTTTGAAATTTTTTTATTGAAAAAAAGACAAAAATAAGATGAAAATAAAGCACATTTTCATATTTCAGATTAAAAAAGAGAAAATATCAAGGGAAACAAGGTTATTTTTGAAATTTTTATTGAGAAAAGCCAAAATAATATGAAAATAAAGCACATTTTCATATTTCAGATTAAAAAAGAGAAAATGTCAAGGGAAACAAGGTTATTTTTAAATTTTTTATTGAAAAAAGACAAAATAAGATGAAAATAAAACACATTTTCATATTTCAAGTTAAAAAAGAGAAAGTATGAAGGGAAACAAGGTTATTTTTTAAATTTTATTGAAAAAAAGACAAAATAAGATGAAAATAAAGCACATTTTCATATTTCAGATTAAAAAAGAGAAAATATCAATGGAAACAAGGTTATTTTGAAATTTTTATTGAAAAAAGACAAAATAAGATGAAAATAAAGCATATTTTCATATTTCAGATTAAAAAAGTGAAAAATATCAAGGGAAACAAGGTTATTTTGAAATTTCTTATTGAAAAAAGACAAATAAGATGAAAATAAAGCACATTTTCATATTTCAGATTAAAAAGTGAAAATATCAAGGGAAACAAAGGTTATTTTGAAATTTTTATTGAAAAAGACAAAATAAATGAAAATAAAGCACATTTTCATATTTCAGATTAAAAAGAGAAAGTATGAAGGGAAACAAGGTTATTTTAAATTTTTTATTGAAAAAAGACAAAATAAGATGAAAATAAAGCACATTTTCATATTTCAGATTAAAAAAGACAAAATGTAAATGGAAACAAGGTTATTTTGAAATTTTTTTATTGAAAAAAAGACAAAATAAGTTGAAAATAAAGCATATTTTCATATTTCAGATTAAAAAAGTGAAAATATCAAGGGAAACAAGGTTATTTTGAAATTTCTTATTGAAAAAAGACAAAATAAGATGAAAATAAAGCACATTTTCATATTTCAGATTAAAAAGTGAAAATATCAAGGGAAACAAAGGTAATTTTGAAATTTTTATTGAAAAAAGACAAAATAAATGAAAATAAAGCACATTTTCATATTTCAGATAAAAAATAAAAAGTATGAAGGGAAACAAGGTTATTTTGAAATTTTTTATTGAAAAAAGACAAAATAAGATGAAAATAAAACACATTTTCATATTTCAGATTAAAAAAGAGAAAATATCAAGGGAAACAAGGTTATTTTGAAATTTTTATTGAAAAAAGACAAATAAGATGAAAATAAAGCACATTTTCATATTTCAGATTAAAAAAAGAGAAAATATCAAGGGAAACAAGGTTATTTTGAAATTTTTTGGTGAAAAAAGACAAATAAGATGAAAATAAAGCACATTTTCATATTTCAGATTAAAAATGAGAAATATCAAGGAAACAAGGTTATTTTGAATTTTTTTATTGAAAAAAGACAAAAATAGATGAAAATAAACCACATTTTCATATTTCAGATTAAAAAAGTGAAAATATCAAGGGAAACAAGGTTATTTTGAAATTTTTTATTGAAAAAAGACAAATAAGATGAAAATAAAGCACATTTTCATATTTCAGATTAAAAAAGAGAAAGTATGAAGGGAAACAAAGGTTATTTTTAAAATTTTATTGAAAAAAGACAAAATAAGATGAAAATAAAGCACATTTTCATATTTCAGATTAAAAAAGAGAAAATATCAATGGAAACAAGGTTATTTTGAAATTTTTTATTGAAAAAAGACGAAATAAGATGAAAATAAAGCACATTTTCATATTTCAGATTAAAAAGAGAAAATATCAAGGGAAACATGGTTATTTTGAAATTTTTTATTGAAAAAAGACAAAATAAGATGAAAATAAAGCACATTTTCATATTTCAGATTAAAAAAGTGAAAATGTCAAAGGAAGCATGGTTATTTTGAAATTTTTTATAGAAAAAAGACAAATAAGATGAAAATAATGCACATTTTCATATTTCAGATTAAAAAAGTAAAAATATCAAGGGAAACAAGGTTATTTTGAAATTTTTATTGAAAAAAGACAAAATAAGATGAAAATAAAGCACATTTTCATATTTCAGATTAAAAAGTGAAAATATGAAGGGAAACAAGGTTATTTTAAATTTTTTATTGAAAAAAGACAAAATAAGATGAAAATAAAGCACATTTTCATATTTCAGATTAAAAGAAACCAAAATGTAAATGGAAACAAGGTTATTTTGAAATTTTTATTGAAAAAAGACAAATAAGTTGAAAATAAAGCATATTTTCATATTTCAGATTAAAAAGTGAAAATATCAAGGGAAACAAGGTTATTTTGAAATTTCTTATTGAAAAAAAGACAAAATAAGATGAAAATAAAGCACATTTTCATATTTAAATTAAAAAAAGTGAAAATATCAAGGGAAACAAGGTAATTTTGAAATTTTTTTTATTGAAAAAAGACAAAATAAATGAAAATAAAGCACATTTTCATATTTCAGATTAAAAAAAAATAAAAAGTATGAAGGGAAACAAGGTTATTTTGGGGGAATTTTTTTATTGAAAAAAGACAAAATAAGATGAAAATAAAACACATTTTCATATTTCAGATTAAAAAGAGAACATATCAAGGGAAACAAGGTTATTTTGAAATTTTTTATTGAAAAAAGACAAAATAAGATGAAAATAAAGCACATTTTCATATTTCAGATTAAAAAAGAGAAAATATCAAGGGAAACAAGGTTATTTTGAAATTTTTTATTGAAAAAAGACAAAATAAGATGAAAATAAAGCACATTTTCATATTTCAGATTAAAAATGAGAAAATATCAAAGGAAACAAGGTTATTTTGAATTTTTTTATTGAAAAGACAAATAAGATGAAAATAAACCACATTTTCATATTTCAGATTAAAAAAGTGAAAATATCAAGGGAAACAAGGTTATTTTGAAATTTTTTATTGAAAAAAAGACAAAATAAGATGAAAATAAAACACATTTTCATATTTCAGATTAAAAAAGAGAAAGTATGAAGGGAAACAAGGTTATTTTTAAAATTTTATTGAAAAAGACAAAATAAGATGAAAATAAAGCACATTTTCATATTTCAGATTAAAAAGAGAAAATATCAATGGAAACAAGGTTATTTTGAAATTTTTATTGAAAAAAGACGAAATAAGATGAAAAATAAAGCACATTTTTCATATTTCAGATTAAAAAAGAGAAAATATCCAAGGGAAACATGGTTATTTTGAAATTTTTTTATTGAAAAAGACAAAATAAGATGAAAATAAAGCACATTTTCATATTTCAGATTAAAAAAGTGAAAATGTCAAAGGAAGCATGGTTATTTTTGAAATTTTTTATAGAAAAAAGACAAAATAAGATGAAAATAATGCACATTTTCATATTTCAGATTAAAAAGTAAAAATATCCAAGGGAAACAAGGTTATTTTGAAATTTTTTATTGAAAAAAGACAAAATAAGATGAAAATAAAGCACATTTTCATATTTCAGATTAAAAAAGTGAAAATATGAAGGGAAACAAGGTTATTTTTAAATTTTTATTGAAAAAAGACAAAATAAGATGAAAATAAAGCACATTTTCATATTTCAGATTAAAAAAGAGAAAGTATGAAGGGAAACAAGGTTATTTTTAACATTTTATTGAAAAAAGACAAAATAAGATGAAAAATAAAGCACATTTTCATATTTCAGATTAAAAAAAGAGAAAATATCAAGGGAAACAAGGTTATTTTGAAATTTTTATTGAGAAAAGCCAAAATAATATGAAAATAAAGCACATTTTCATATTTCAGATTAAAAAAGAGAAAATGTCAAGGGAAACAAGGTTATTTTTTAAATTTTTTATTGAAAAAAAGACAAAATAAGATGAAAAATAAAACACATTTTCGTATTTCAGATTAAAAAAGAGAAAGTATGAAGGGAAACAAGGTTATTTTTAAATTTTATTGAAAAAAGACAAAATAAGATGAAAATAAAGCATTTTCATATTTCAGATTAAAAGAGAAAATATCAATGGAAACAAGGTTATTTTGAAATTTTTTATTGAAAAAAGACAAAATAAGATGAAAATAAAGCATATTTTCATATTTCAGATTAAAAAAGTGAAAATATCAAGGGAAACAAGGTTATTTTGAAATTTCTTATTGAAAAAAGACAAAATAAGATGAAAATAAAGCACATTTTCATATTTCAGATTAAGAAAGTGAAAATATCAAGGGAAACAAGGTTATTTTGAAATTTTTTATTGAAAAAAGACAAAATAAATG
Organism: Ascarosepion bandense; assembly: GCA_037127315.1. Lineage (NCBI taxonomy): Eukaryota > Metazoa > Mollusca > Cephalopoda > Sepiida > Sepiidae > Ascarosepion > Ascarosepion bandense. The sequence goes on from JBBBDQ010010436.1 coordinate 9,841, forward strand.
AAAATAAAGCACATTTTCATAATTTCAGATGAAAAAAAGAGAAAGTATGAAGGGAAACAAGGTTATTTTTAAATTTTTTATTGAAAAAGACAAAATAAGATGAAAATAAAGCACATTTTCATATTTCAGATTAAAAAAGACAAAATGTAAATGGAAACAAGGTTATTTTGAAATTTTTTATTGAAAAAGACAAAATAAGTTGAAAATAAAGCATATTTTCATATTTCAGATTAAAAAAGTGAAAATATCAAGGAAACAAGGTTATTTTGAAATTTCTTATTGAAAAAAGACAAAATAAGATGAAAATAAAGCACATTTTCATATTTCAGATTTAAAAAGTGAAAATATCAAGGGAAACAAGGTAATTTTGAAATTTTTTATTGAAAAAAGACAAAATAAATGAAAATAAAAACACATTTTCATATTTCAGATTAAAAAAATAAAAAGTATGAAGGGAAACAAGGTTATTTTGAAATTTTTATTGAAAAAAGACAAAATAAGATGAAAATAAAACACATTTTCATATTTCAGATTAAAAAAGAGAAAATATCAAGGGAAACAAGGTTATTTTGAAATTTTTTTATTGAAAAAAGACAAAATAAGATGAAAATAAAGCACATTTTCATATTTCAGATTAAAAAAAGAGAAAATATCAAGGGAAACATGGTTATTTTGAAATTTTTTATTGAAAAAAAGACAAAATAAGATAGAAAATAAAGCACATTTTTTCATATTTCAGATTAAAAATGAGAAAATATCAAGGAAACAAGGTTATTTTGAATTTTTTTATTGAAAAAGACAAATAAGATGAAAATAAACCACATTTTCATATTTCAGATTAAAAAAGTGAAAATATCAAGGGAAACAAGGTTATTTTGAAATTTTTTATTGAAAAAAGACAAAATAAGATGAAAATAAAGCACATTTTCATATTTCAGATTAAAAAAAGAGAAAGTATGAAGTGAAACAAGGTTATTTTTAAAATTTTATTGAAAAAAGACAAAATAAGATGAAAATAAAGCACATTTTCATATTTCAGATTAAAAAGAAAAATATCAATGGAAACAAGGTTATTTTGAAATTTTTTATTGAAAAAAGGCAGAAATAAGATGAAAATAAAGCACATTTTCATATTTCAGATTAAAGAAAATATCAAGGGAAACATGGTTATTTTTGAAATTTTTTATTGAAAAAAGACAAAATAAGATGAAAATAAAGCACATTTTCATATTTCAGATTAAGAAAGTGAAAATATCAAGGGAAACAAGGTTATTTTGAAATTTTTTATTGAAAAAAACAAAATAAATGAAAATAAAGCACATTTTCATATTTCAGATTAAAAAAGAGAAAGTATGAAGGGAAACAAGGTTATTTTTAAATTTTTTATTGAAAAAAGACAAAATAAGATGAAAATAAAGCACATTTTCATATTTCAGATTAAAAAGAGAAAATATCAAGGGAAACAAGGTTATTTTGAAATTTTTATTGAAAAAAGACAAAATAAGATGAAAATAAAGCATATTTTCATATTTCAGATTAAAAAGTGAAAATATCAAGGGAAACAAGGTTATTTTGAAATTTCTTATTGAAAAAAAGACAAAATAAGATGAAAATAAAGCACATTTTCATATTTCAGATTAAAAAAAGTGAAATATCAAGGGAAACAAGGTTATTTTGAAATTTTTTTATTGAAAAAAGACAAAATAAATGAAAATAAAGCACATTTTCATATTTCAGATTAAAAAATAAAAAGTATGAAGGGAAACAAGGTTATTTTGAAATTTTTATTGAAAAAAGACAAAATAAGATGAAAATAAAGCACATTTTCATATTTCAGATTAAAAAAGAGAAAATATCAAAGAAACAAGGTTATTTTGAAATTTTTTATTGAAAAAAGACAACATAAGATGAAAATAAAGCACATTTTCATATTTCAGATTAAAAAAGTGAAAAATATCAAAGGAAGCATGGTTATTTTTGAAATTTTTTATAGAAAAAGACAAAATAAGATGAAAATAATGCACATTTTCATATTTCAGATTAAAAAAGTAAAAATATCAAGGGAAACAAGGTTATTTTGAAATTTTTTATTGAAAAAAGACAAAATAAGATGAAAATAAAGCACATTTTCATATTTCAGATTAAAAAAGAGAAAATATCAATGCAAACAAGGTTATTTTGAAATTTTTATTGAAAAAAGACAAAATAAGATGAAAATAAAGCATATTTTCATATTTCAGATTAAAAAAGTGAAAATATCAAGGGAAACAAGGTTATTTTGAAATTTCTTATTGAAAAAAGACAAAATAAGATGAAAATAAAGCACATTTTCATATTTCAGATTAAGAAAGTGAAAATATCCAAGGGAAACAAGGTTATTTTGAAATTTTTTATTGAAAAAAACAAAATAAATGAAAATAATGCACATTTTCGTATTTCAGATTAAAAAAGAGAAAGTATGAAGGGAAACAAGGTTATTTTTAAATTTTTTATTGAAAAAAAGACAAAATAAGATGAAAATAAGCATTTTCATATTTCAGATTAAAAAAGAGAAAATATCAAGGGAAACAAGGTTATTTTGAAATTTTTATTGAAAAAAGACAAAATAAGATGAAAATAAAGCATATTTTCATATTTCAGATTAAAAAAGTGAAAATATCAAGGAAACAAGGTTATTTTGAAATTTCTTATTGAGAAAAGACAAAATAAGATGAAAATAAAGCACATTTTCATATTTCAGATTAAAAAAAGTGAAAATATCAAGGGAAACAAGGTTATTTTGAAATTTTTTATTGAAAAAAGACAAAATAAATGAAAATAAAGCACATTTTCATATTTCAGATTAAAAAAATAAAAAGTATGAAGGGAAACAAGGTTATTTGGAAATTTTTATTGAAAAAAGACAAAATAAGATGAAAATAAAGCACATTTTCATATTTCAGATTAAGAAAAATATCAAGGAAACAAGGTTATTTTGAAATTTTTTATTGAAAAAAGACAACTTATAAGATGAAAATAAAGCACATTTTCATATTTCAGATTAAAAAAGTGAAAATATCAAAGGAAGCATGGTTATTTTGAAATTTTTTATAGAAAAAAGACAAAATAAGATGAAAATAATACACATTTTCATATTTCAGATTAAAAAAGTAAAAATATCAAGGGAAACAAGGTTATTTTTGAAATTTTTTATTGAAAAAAAGACAAAATAAGATGAAAATAAAGCACATTTTCATATTTCAGATTAAAAAAGAGAAAGTATGAAGGGAAACAAGGTTATTTTTAACATTTTATTGAAAAAAGACAAAATAAGATGAAAATAAAGCACATTTTCATATTTCAGATTAAAAGAGAAAATATCAATGGAAACAAGGTTATTTTGAAATTTTTATTAAGAAAAAGACAAAATAAGAGGAAAATAAAGCATATTTTCATATTTCAGATTAAAAAAGTGAAAATATCCAAGGGAAACAAGGTTATTTTTGAAATTTCTTATTGAAAAAAGACAAAATAAGATGAAAATAAAGCACATTTTCATATTTCAGATTAAGAAAGTGAAAATATCAAGGGAAACAAGGTTATTTTGAAATTTTTTATTGAAAAAAACAAAATAAATGAAAATAATGCACATTTTCATATTTCAGATTAAAAAAGAGAAAGTATGAAGAAACAAGGTTATTTTTAAATTTTTTATTGAAAAAAGACAAAATAAGATGAAAATAAAAACACATTTTCATATTTCAGATTAAAAAGAGAAAATATCAAGGGAAATAAGGTTATTTTGAAATTTTTATTGAAAAAAGACAAAATAAGATGAAAATAAAAGCATATTTTCATATTTCAGATTAAAAAGTGAAAATATCAAGGGAAACAAGGTTATTTTGAAATTTCTTATTGAAAAAAGACAAAATAAGATGAAAATAAAGCACATTTTCATATTTCAGATTAAAAAAAGTGAAAATATCAAGGGAAACAAGGTTATTTTGAAATTTTTATTGAAAAAGACAAAATAAATGAAAATAAAGCACATTTTCATATTTCAGATTAAAAAATAAAAAGTATGAGGAAACAAGGTTATTTTGAAATTTTTATTGAAAAAGACAAAATAAGATGAAAATAAAGCACATTTTCATATTTCAGATTAAAAGAAAAATATCAAGGAAACAAGGTTATTTTAGATTTTTTATTGAAAAAAGACAAAATAAGATGAAAATAAACCACATTTCATATTTCAGATTATAAAAGTGAAAATATCCAAGAAACAAAGGTTATTTTGAAATTTTTTTATTGAAAAAGACAAAATAAGATGAAAATAAAGCACATTTTCATATTTCAGATTAAAAAGTATGGAGGGAAACAAGGTTATTTTGAAATTTTTTATTGAAAAGACAAAATAAGATAGAAAATAAAAGAAACACATTTTCATATTTCAGATTAAAAAAAGAGAAAATATCCAAGGGAAACATGGTTATTTTTGAAATTTTTTATTGAAAAAAGACAAAATAAGATGAAAATAAAGCACATTTTCATATTTCAGATTAAAAATGAGAAAATATCAAGGAAACAAGGTTATTTTGAATTTTTTTATTGAAAAAAGACAAATAAGATGAAAATAATGCACATTTTCATATTTCAGATTAAAAAAAGTGAAAATATGAAGGGAAACAAGGTTATTTTGAAATTTTTTATTGAACAAAGACAAAATAAGATGAAAATAAAGCTCATTTTCATATTTCAGATTAAAAAGAGAAAGTATCAAGGGAAACAAGGTTATTTTGGAAATTTTTATTGAAAAAAGACAAAATAAGATGAAAATAAAGCACATTTTCATATTTCAGATTAAAAATAAGAAAATATCAAGGAAACAAGGTTATTTTGAATTTTTTTATTGAAAAAAGACAAAATAAGATGAAAATAATGCACATTTTCATATTTCAGATTAAAAAAGTGAAAATATGAAGGGAAACAAGTTTATTTTGAAATTTTTTATTGAACAAAGACAAAATAAGATGAAAATAAAGCTCATTTTCATATTTCAGATTAAAAAAGAGAAAGTATCAAGGGAAACAAGGTTATTTTGAAATTTTTTATTGAAAAAAGACAACATAAGATGAAAATAAAGCACATTTTCATATTTCAGATTAAAAAAAGAAAAAATATCAAGGGAAACAAGGTTATTTTGAAATTTTTTCTTGAAAAAAGACAAAATAAGATGAAAATAAAGCACATTTTCATATTTCAGATTAAAAAAGTGAAAATATCAAAGGAAGCATGGTTATTTTGAAATTTTTTATAGAAAAAGACAAAATAAGATGAAAATAATGCACATTTTCATATTTCAGATTAAAAAAGTAAAAATATCAAGGGAAACAAGGTTATTTTGAAATTTTTTATTGAAAAAAGACAAAATAAGATGAAAATAAAGCACATTTTCATATTTCAGATTAAAAAGAGAAAATATCAAGGGAAACAATGTTATTTTGAATTTTTTTATTGAAAAAAGACAAAATAAGATGAAAATAAAGCACATTTTCATATTTCAGATTAAAAAAGTGAAAATATCAAGGGAAACAAGGTTATTTTGAAATTTTTTATTGAAAAAAGACAAAATAAGATGAAAATAAAGCACATTTTCATATTTCAGATTAAAAAAGTGAAAATATCAAAGGAAGCATGGTTATTTTGAAATTTTTTATAGAAAAGACAAAATAAGATGAAAATAATGCACATTTTCATATTTCAGATTAAAAGTAAACATATCAAGGGAAACAAGGTTATTTTGAAATTTTTTATTGAAAAGACAAAATAAGATGAAAATAAAAACACATTTTCATATTTCAGATTAAAAAAGTGAAAATATGAAGGGAAACAAGGTTATTTTGAAATTTTTTATTGAACAAAGACAAAATAAGATAGAAAATAAAGCTCATTTTCATATTTCAGATTAAAAAAGAGAAAATATCAAGGGAAACAAGGTTATTTTGAAATTTTTTATTGAAAAAAAAGACAACATAGGATGAAAATAAAGCACATTTTCATATTTCAGATTAAAAAACAAAAAATATCAAGGGAAACAAGGTTATTTTGAATATTTTTATTGAGAAAAGACAAAATAAGTTGAAAATAAACCACGTTTTTATATTTAAGATTAAAAGAGAAAATATCCAAGGAAACAAGGTTATTTTGAAATTTTTATTGAGAAAAGCCGAAATAATATGAAAATAAAGCACATTTTCATATTTCAGATTAAAAAAAATGAAAATATCAAGGGAAACAAGTTTATTTTGTAATTTTTGGTGAAAAAAGACAAAATAAGATGAAAATAGAAAAGCACATTTTCATATTTCAGATTAAAAAAAGAGAAAATATCAATGGAAACAAGGTTATTTTGAAATTTTTTATTGAAAAAAGACAAAATAAGATGAAAATAAAGCACATTTTCATATTTCAGATTAAAAAAGAGAAAATATCTAGGGAAACATGGTTATTTTGAAATTTCTTATTGAAAAAACACAAAATAAGATGAAAATAAAGCACATTTTCATATTTCAGATTAAAAAAGTGAAAATATCAAGGGAAACATGGTTATTTTGAAATTTTCTATTGAAAAAGACAAAATAAGATGAAAATAAAGCACATTTTCATATTTCAGATTACAAAAAAGTGAAAATATCAAGGGAAACAAGGTTATTTTGAAATTTTTTATTGAAAAAAGACAAAATAAGATGAAAATAAAGCACATTTTCATATTTCAGATTAAAAATGAGAAAATATCAAGGAAACAAGGTTATTTTGAAATTTTTTTATTGAAAAAAGACAAAATAAGATGAAAATAAAGCACATTTTCATATTTCAGATTAAAAAAGAGAAAGTATCAAGGGAAACAAGGTTATTTTGAAATTTTATAGAAAAAATACAAAATAAGATGGAAATAAAGCACATTTTCATATTTCAGAGTAAAAAAGTGAAAATATCAAGGGAAACAAGGTTATTTTGAAATTTTTATTGAAAAAGACAAAATAAGATGAAAATAATGCACATTTTCATTTTTCAGATTAAAAAGTAAACATATCAAGGGAAACAAGGTTATTTTGAAATTTTTTATTGAAAAAAGACAAAATAAGATGAAAATAAAAAACACATTTTCATATTTCAGATTAAAAAGTGAAAATATCAAAGGAAGCATGGATTATTTGAAATTTTTTATAGAAAAAAAGACAAAATAAGATGAAAATAATGCACATTTTCATATTTCAGATTAAAAAAGTAATAATATCAAAGGAAGCTTATGGTTATTTTGAAATTTTTTATGAAAAAAATGACAAAATAAGATGAAAAATAATGCACATTTTCATATTTCAGATTAAAAAAGTAAAAATATCAAGGGAAACAAGGTTATTTTTGAAATTTTTATAGAAAAAGACAAAATAAGATGAAAATAATGCACATTTTCATTTTTCAGATTAAAAAAGTAAAAATATCAATGGAAACAAGGTTATTTTGAAATTTTTTATTGAAAAAAGACAAAATAAGATGAAAATGAAGCACATTTTCATATTTCAGATTAAAAAAGTGAAAATATCAAAGGAAGCATGGTTATTTTGAAATTTTTTATAGAAAAAAGACAAAATAAGATGAAAATAAAGCACATTTTCATATTTCAGATTAAAAAAAGAGAAAGTATCAAGGAAACAAGGTTATTTTGAAATTTTTTATTGAAAAAAAAGACAAAATAAGATGAAAATAAGCACATTTTCATATTTCAGATTAAAAAAAGTGAAAATATCAAGGGAAACAAGGTTATTTGAAATTTTTAGCTGAAAAAAGACAAAAATAAGATGAAAATAAAGCACATTTTCATATTTCCAGATTAAAAGTGAAAATATCAAGGGAAACAAGGTTACTTTTTGAAATTTTTTATTGAAAAAAGACAAAATAAGATGAAAATAAAGCACATTTTCATATTTCAGATTAAAAAAAGTGAAAATATCAAGGGAAACAAGGTTATTTTGAAATTTTTATTGAAAAAAGACAAAATAAGATGAAAATAAAGCACATTTTCCTTTTCAGATTAAAGTGAAAATATCAAGGGAAACATGGTTATTTTGAAATTTTTTATTGAAAAAAGACAAAATAAGATGAAAATAAAAGCACATTTTCATACTTCAGATTAAAAAAAGAAAATATCTAGGAAAGAAGGTTATTTTGAAATTTTTATTGAAAAGACAAAAATAAAAGATGAAAATAAAGCACATTTTCATATTTCAGATTCAAAAAGTGAAAATATCTGGGGAAACATGGTTATTTTGAAATTTCTTATTGAAAAAACACAAAATAAGATGAAAATAAAGCACATTTTCATATTTCAGATTAAAAAAGTGAAAATATCAAGGGAAACATGGTTATTTTGAAATTTTCTATTGAAAAAGACAAAATAAGATGAAAATAAAGCACATTTTCATATTTCAGATTACAAAAAAAGTGAAAATATCAAGGGAAACAAGGTTATTTTGAAATTTTTTTTTATTGAAAAAAGACAAAATAAGATGAAAATAAAGCATTTTCATATTTCAGATTAAAAAAGAGAAAGTATCGAGAAACAAGGTTATTTTGAATTTTTTATAGAAAAAAGTCAAAATAAGATGAAAATAAAGAACATTTTCATATTTCAGATTAAAAAGTGAAAATATCAAGGGAAACAAGGTTATTTTGAAATTTTTTATTGTAAAAAGACAAAATAAGATGAAAATAAAGCACATTTTCATATTTCAGATTAAAAAAAGAGAAAATATCTAGGGAAACATAGTTATTTTGAAATTTCTTATTGAAAAAACACAAAATAAGATGAAAATAAAGCACATTTTCATATTTCAGATTAAAAAGTGAAAATATCAAGGGAAACATGGTTATTTTGAAATTTTCTATTGAAAAAGACAAAATAAGATGAAAATAAAGCACATTTCATATTTCAGATTACAAAAAGTGAAAATATCAAGGGAAACAAGGTTATTTTGAAATTTTTTATTGAAAAAAGACAAAATAAGATGAAAATAAAAACACATTTTCATATTTCAGATTAAAAATGAGAAAATATCAAGGGAAACAAGGTTATTTTGAAATTTTTTATTGAAAAAAGACAAAATAAGATGAAAATAAAGCACGTGGATCATATTTCAGATTAAAAAGAGAAAGTATCAAGGGAAACAAGGTTATTTTGAAATTTTTATAGAAAAAATACAAAATAAGATGGAAATAAAGCACATTTTCATATTTCAGATTAAAAAGAGAGTGAAAATATCAAGGGAAACAAAGGTTATTTTGAAATTTTTATTGAAAAAAGACAAAATAAGATGAAAATAATGCATTTTCATTTTCAGATTAAAAAGTAAACATATCAAGGGAAACAAGGTTATTTTGAAATTTTTTATTGAAAAAAGACAAAATAAGATGAAAATAAAACACATTTTCATATTTCAGATTAAAAAAGTGAAAATATCAAAGGAAGCATGGTTTATTTTGAAATTTTTTATAGAAAAAAGACAAAATAAGATGAAAATAATGCACATTTTCATATTTCAGATTAAAAAAGTAAAAATATCAAAGGAAGCATGGTTATTTTGAAATTTTTATAGAAAAATGACAAAATAGATGAAAATAATGCACATTTTCATATTTCAGATTAAAAAAGTAAAAATATCAAGGGAAACAAGGTTATTTTGAAATTTTTTTTTTATAGAGAAAGACAAAATAAGATGAAAATAATGCACATTTTCATTTTGAATTAAAAAGTAAAAATATCAATGGAAACAAGGTTATTTTGAAATTTTTATTGAAAAAAGACAAAATAAGATGAAAATAAAGCACATTTTCATATTTCAGATTAAAAAGTGAAAATATCAAAGGAAGCATGGTTATTTTGAAATTTTTTATAGAAAAAGACAAAATAAGATGAAAATAAAGCACATTTTCATATTTCAGATTAAAAAAGAGAAAGTATCAAGGAAACAAGGTTATTTTGAAATTTTTATAGAAAAGACAAAATAAGATGAGAAATAAACACATTTTCATATTTCAGATTAAAAAGTGAAAATATCAAGGGAAACAAGGTTATTTTGGAAATTTTTTATTGAAAAAAGACAAAATAAGATGAAAATAAAGCACATTTTTCATATTTCAGATTAAAAAATTTGAAAATATCCAAGGAAACAAGAGTTATTTTGAAATTTTTATTGAGAAAAGACAAAATAAGATGAAAATAAAGCACATTTTCATATTTCAGATTAAAAAAGTGAAAATATCAAGGGAAACAAGGTTATTTTGAAATTTTTATTGAAAAAAGACAAAATAAGATGAAAAATAAAGCACATTTTCATATTTCAGATTAAAAAAGTGAAAGCTCAAGGGAAACATGGATTTATTTTGAAATTTTTATTGAAAAAAGACAAAATAAGATGAAAATAAAGCACATTTTCATACTTCAGATTAAAAAAAGAGAAAATATCTAGGGAAAGAAGGTTATTTTGAAATTTTTATTGAAAAAAGACAAAATAAGATGAAAATAAAGCACATTTTCATATTTCAGATTCAAAAAGTGAAAATATCTAGGGAAACATGGTTATTTTGAAATTTCTTATTGAAAAAACACAAAATAAGATGAAAATAAAGCACATTTTCATATTTCAGATTAAAAAAGTGAAAATATCAAGGGAAACATGGTTATTTTGAAATTTTCTATTGAAAAAGACAAAATAAGATGAAAATAAAGCACATTTTCATATTTCAGATTACAAAAGTGAAAATATCAAGGGAAACAAGGTTATTTTTGAAATTTTTATTGAAAAAAGACAAAATAAGATGAAAATAAAACACATTTTCATATTTCAGATTAAAAAGAGAAAATCTCAAGGGAAACAAGGTTATTTTGAAATTTTTTATTGAAAAAAGACAAAATAAGATAGAAAATAAAGCACATTTTTAAATATTTCAGATTAAAAAAAGAGAAAGTATCAAGGGAAACAAGGTTATTTTGAAATTTTTTATAGAAAAAATACAAAATCAGATGGAAATAAAGCACATTTTCATATTTCAGATTAAAAAGTGAAAATATCAAGGGAAACAAGGTTATTTTGAAATTTTTTTATTGAAAAAGACAAAATAAGATGAAAATAATACACATTTCATTTTTCAGATTAAAAAAGTAAACATATCAAGGGAAACAAGGTTATTTTGAAATTTTTTATTGAAAAAAGACAAAGTAAGATGAAAATAAAGCACATTTTCATATTTCAGATTAAAAAGTGAAAATATCAAAGGAAGCATGGTTATTTTGAAATTTTTTATAGAAAAAAGACAAAATAAGATGAAAATAATGCACATTTTCATATTTCAGATTAAAAAAGTAAAAATATCAAAGGAAACATGGTTATTTTGAAATTTTTATAGAAAAAAATCAAAATAAGATGAAAATAATGCACATTTTCATATTTCAGATTAAAAAAGTAAAAATATCAAGGGAAACAAGGTTATTTTGAAGTTTTTTATAGAAAAAGACAAAATAAGATGAAAATAATGCACATTTTCATTTTCAGATTAAAAACGTAAAAATATCAATGGAAACAAGGTTATTTTGAAATTTTTTATTGAAAAAAGACAAAATAAGATGAAAATAAAGCACATTTTCATATTTCAGATTAAAAAAGTGAAAATATCAAAGGAAGCATGGTTATTTTGAAATTTTTTATAGAAAAGACAAAATAAGATGAAAATAAAGCACATTTTCATATTTCAGATTAAAAAAAGAGAAAGTATCAAAGGAAACAAGGTTATTTTTTTGAAATTTTTTATTGAAAAAAGACAAAATAAGATGAAAATAAAGCACATTTTCATATTTCAGATTAAAAAAGTGAAAATATCAAGGGAAACAAGGTTATTTTGAAATTTTTTATTGAAAAAAGACAAAATAAGATGAAAATAAAGCACATTTTCATATTTCAGATTAAAAAAGTGAAAATATCAAGGGAAACAAGGTTATTTTGAAATTTTTTATTGAAAAGACAAAATAAGATGAAAATAAAGCACATTTTCATATTTCAGATTAAAAGTGAAAATATCAAGGAAACAAGGTTATTTTGAAATTTTTTATTGAAAAAAGACAAAATAAGATGAAAATAAAAGCACATTTTCATATTTCAGATTAAAAAAGTGAAAATATCAAGGGAAACATGGTTATTTTGAAATTTTTTATTGAAAAAAGACAAAACAAGATGAAAATAAAGCACATTTTCATACTTCAGATTAAAAAAAGAGAAAATATCTAGGGAAAGAAGGTTATTTTGAAATTTTTTAATGAAAAAAGACAAAATAAGAAGAAAATAAAGCACATTTTCATATTTCAGATGAAAAAAGTGAAAATATCAAAGGAAGCATGGTTATTTTGAAATTTTTTATAGAGAAAAAGACAAAATAAGATGAAAATAATGCACATTTTCATATTTCAGATTAAAAAGTAAAAATATCAAGGAAAACAAGGTTATTTTGAAATTTTTATTGAAAAAAGACAAAATAAGATGAAAATAAAAGCACATTTTCATATTTCAGATTAAAAAGAGAAAATCTCAAGGGAAACAAGGTTATTTTGAAATTTTTATTGAAAAAAGACAAAATAAGATGAAAATAAAAAACACATTTTCATATTTCAGATTAAAAAAAGAGAAAGGTATCAAGGGAAACAAGGTTATTTTGAAATTTTTTATAGAAAAAATACAAAATAAGATGGAAATAAAGCACATTTTCATATTTCAGATTAAAAAAGTGAAAATATCAAGGGAAACAAGGTTATTTTGAAATTTTTTATTGAAAAAAGACAAAATAAGATGAAAATAATGCACATTTTCATTTTTCAGATTAAAAAAGTAAATATATCAAGGGAAACAAGGTTATTTTGAAATTTTTATTGAAAAAAGACAAAATAAGATGAAAATAAAGCACATTTTCATATTTCAGATTAAAAAAAGTGAAAATATCAAAGGAAGCATGGTTATTTTGAAATTTTTATAGAAAAAAGACAAAATAAGATGAAAATAATGCACATTTTCATATTTCAGATTAAAAAGTAAAAATATCAAAGGAAACATGGTTATTTTGAAATTTTTTATAGAAAAAAATCAAAATAAGATGAAAATAATGCACATTTTCATATTTCAGATTAAAAAAGTAATAATATCAAGGGAAACAAGGTTATTTTGAAGTTTTTTATAGAAAAAGACAAAATAAGATGAAAATAATGCACATTTTCATTTTTCAGATTAAAAAAGTAAAAATATCAATGGAAACAAGGTTATTTTGAAATTTTTATTGAAAAAGACAAAATAAGATGAAAATAAAGCACATTTTCATATTTCAGATTAAAAAAGTGAAAATATCAAAGGAAGCATGGTTATTTTGAAATTTTTTATAGAAAAAAGACAAAATAAGATGAAAATAAAGCACATTTTCATATTTCAGATTAAAAAAGAGAAAGTATCAAGGAAACAAGGTTATTTTGAAATTTTTATTGAAAAAAGACAAAATAAGATGAAAATAATACATTTTCATATTTCAGATTAAAAAAGTGAAAATATCAAGGGAAACAAGGTTATTTTGAAATTTTTTATTGAAAAAAGACAAAATAAGATGAAAATAAAGCACATTTTCATATTTCAGATTAAAAAAGTGAAAATATCAAGGGAAACAAAGATTTATTTTGAAATTTTTTATTGAAAAGACAAAATAAGATAGAAAATAAAGCACATTTTCATATTTCAGATTAAAAAAGTGAAAATATCAAGGGAAACAAGGTTATTTTGAAATTTTTTATTGAAAAAAAGACAAAATAAGATGAAAATAAAGCACATTTTCACATATTTCAGATTAAAAAAGTGAAAATATCAGGGAAACATGGTTATTTTGAAATTTTTTATTGAAAAAAGACAAAATAAGATGAAAATAAAGCACATTTTCATACTTCAGATTAAAAAAAGAGAAAATATCTGAGGAAAGAAGGTTATTTTGAAATTTTTTAATGAAAAAAAAGACAAAATAAGAAGAAAATAAAGCACATTTTTTCATATTTCAGATGAAAAAAGTGAAAATATCAAAGGAAGCATGGTTATTTTGAAATTTTTTATAGAAAAAAGACAAAATAAGATGAAAATAATACACATTTTCATATTTCAGATTAAAAAAGTAAAAATATCAAGGAAAACAAGGTTATTTTGAAATTTTTATTGAGAAAAAGACAAATAAGATAGAAAATAAAGCACATTTTCATATTTCAGATTAAAAATGTGAAAATATCAAGGGAAACAAGGTTATTTTGAAATTTTTATTGAAAAAAGACAAAATAAGATGAAAATAAAAGCACATTTTCATATTTCAGATTAAGAAAGAGAAAGTATCAAGGGAAACAAGGTTATTTTGAATTTTTTTATAGAAAAAAGTCAAAATAAGATGAAAATAAAAGAACATTTTCATATTTCAGATTAAAAAAGTGAAAATATCAAGGGAAACAAAATTTATTTTGAAATTTTTATTGAAAAAAGACAAAATAAGATGAAAATAAAACACATTTTCATATTTCAGATTCAAAAAAGTGAAAATATCTGGGAAACAAGGTTATTTTGAAATTTCTTATTGAAAAAACACAAAATAAGATGAAAATAAAGCACATTTTCATATTTCAGATTAAAAAAGTGAAAATATTAAAGGAAGCATGGTTATTTTGAAATTTTTTATAGAAAAAGAGCAAAATAAGATGAAAATAATGCATTTTATATTTCAGATTAAAAAAGTAAAAATATCAAGGGAAACAAGGTTATTTTGAAATTTTTATTGAAAAAAGACAAAATAAGATGAAAATAAAGCACATTTTCATATTTCAGATTAAAAAAGAGAATATCCAAAGGAAACAGGTTATTTTAAAATTTTTATAGAAAAAAGACAAAATAAGATGAAAATAAAGCACATTTTCATATTTCAGATTAAAAAAGTGAAAATATCAAGGAAAACAAGGTTATTTTGAAATTTTTTATTGAAAAAAGACAAAATAAGATGAAAATAAAGCACTTTTTCATATTTCATATTAAAAAAGTGAAAATATCAAGGGAAACATGGTTATTTTGAAATTTCTTATTGAAAAAACACAAAATAAGATGAAAATAAAGCACATTTTTCATATTTCAGATTAAAAAAGTGAAAATATCAAGGGAAACATGGTTATTTTGAAATTTTTTATAGAAAAAAGACAAATAAGATGAAAATAATGCATTTTTCTATTTCAGATTAAAAAAGTAAAAATATCAAGGGAAACAAGGTTATTTTGAAATTTTTTATTGAAAAAAGACAAAATAAGATGAAAATAAAGCACATTTTCATATTTCAGATTAAAAGAGAAAGTATCCAAGGGAAACAAAGGTTATTTTGAAATTTTTATAGAAAAAGACAAAATAAGATGAAAATAAAGCACATTTTCATATTTCAGATTAAAAAAGTGAAAATATCAAGGAAAACAAGGTTATTTTGAAATTTTTTATTGAAAAAAGACAAAATAAGATGAAAATAAAGCACTTTTTCATATTTCAGATTAAAAAAGTGAAAATATCAAGGGAAACATGGTTATTTTGAAATTTCTTATTGAAAAAACACAAAATAAGATGAAAATAAAGCACATTTTCATATTTCAGATTAAAAAGTGAAAATATCAAGGGAAACATGGTTATTTTGAAATTTTCTATTGAAAAAAGACAAAATAAGATGAAAATAAAGCACATTTTCATATTTCAGATTAAAAAAAGAGAAAATATCTAGGGAAGAAGGTTATTTTGAAATTTTTTATTGAAAAAAGACAAAATAAGAAGAAAATAAAGCACATTTTCATATTTCAGATTAAAAAAAGTGAAAATATCAAAGGAAGCATGGTTATTTTGAAATTTTTTATAGAAAAAAGACAAAATAAGATGAAAATAATGCACATTTTCATATTTCAGATTAAAAAGTAAAAATATCAAGGGAAACAAAAGGTTATTTTGAAATTTTTATTGAAAAAAGACAAAATAAGATGAAAATAAAGCACATTTTCATATTTCAGATTACAAAAAGTGAAAATATCCAAGGGAAACAAGGTTATTTTGAAATTTTTTATAGAAAAAGACAAAATAAGATGAAAATAATGCACATTTTCATTTTTCAGATTAAAAAAGTAAAAATATCAATGGAAACAAGGTTATTTTGAAATTTTTTATTGAAAAAGACAAAATAAGATGAAAATAAAGGCACATTTTCATATTTCAGATTAAAAAAGTGAAAATATTAAAGGAAGCATGGTTATTTTGAAATTTTTTATAGAAAAAAGACAAAATAAGATGAAAATAATGCACATTTTCCTATTTCAGATTAAAAAAGTAAAAATATCAAGGGAAACAAGGTTATTTGAAATTTTTTATTGAAAAAAGACAAAATAAGATGAAAATAAAAGCACATTTTGCATGTTTCAGATTAAAAAAGAGAAAGTATCAAGGGAAACAAGGTTATTTTGAAATTTTTATAGAAAAAAGACAAAATAAGATGAAAATAAAGCACATTTTCATATTTCAGATTAAAAAAAAAGTGAAAATATCAAGGAAAACAAGGTTATTTTGAAATTTTTATTGAAAAAAGACAAAATAAGATGAAAATAAAGCACTTTTTCATATTTCAGATTAAAAAAGTGAAAATATCAAGGGAAACATGGTTATTTTGAAATTTCTTATTGAAAAAACACAAAATAAGATAGAAAATAAAGCACATTTTCATATTTCAGATTAAAAAAGTGAAAATATCAAGGGAAACATGGTTATTTTGAAATTTTTTATAGAAAAAAGACAAAATAAGATGAAAATAATGCACATTTTCCTATTTCAGATTAAAAAAGTAAAAATATCAAGGGAAACAAGGTTATTTTTGAAATTTTTTATTGAAAAAAGACAAAATAAGATGAAAATAAAGCACATTTTCATATTTCAGATTAAAAAAGAGAAAGTATCACGGGAAACAAGGTTATTTTGAAATTTTTATAGAAAAAAGACAAAATAAGATGAAAATAAAGCATTTTCATATTTCAGATTAAAAAAGTGAAAATATCAAGAAAAACAAGGTTATTTTGAAATTTTTTATTGAAAAAAGACAAAATAAGATGAAAATAAAAGCACTTTTTCATATTTCAGATTAAAAAAGTGAAAATATCAAGGGAAACATGGTTATTTTGAAATTTCTTATTGAAAAAAACACAAAATAAGATGAAAATAAAGCACATTTTCATATTTCAGATTAAAAAAGTGAAAATATCAAGGGAAACATGGTTATTTTGAAATTTTCTATTGAAAAAAGACAAAATAAGATGAAAATAAAGCACATTTTCATATTTCAGATTAAAAAAAGAGAAAAATATCTAGGGAAAGAAGGTTATTTTGAAATTTTTTATTGAAAAAAGACAAAATAAGAAGAAAATAAAGCACATTTTCATATTTCAGATTAAAAAAGTGAAAATATCAAAGGAAGCATGGTTATTTTGAAATTTTTTATAGAAAAACGAAAATAAGATGAAAATAATGCACATTTTCATATTTCAGATTAAAAAAGTAAAAATATCAAGGGAAACAAGGTTATTTTGAAATTTTTTATTGAAAAAAGACAAAATAAGATGAAAATAAAGCACATTTTCATATTTCAGATTAAAAAGTGAAAATATCAAAGGAAGCATGGTTATTTTGAAATTTTTATAGAAAAAGACAAAATAAGATGAAAATAAAGCACATTTTCATATTTCAGATTAAAAAGAGAAAGTATCAAGGAAACAAGGTTATTTTGAAATTTTTATTGAAAAGACAAAATAAGATGAAAATAAGCACATTTTCATATTTCAGATTAAAAAAGTGAAAATATCAAAGGAAACAAGGTTATTTTGAAATTTTTATTGAAAAAAGACAAAATAAGATGAAAATAAAGCACATTTTCATATTTCAGATTAAAAAAGTGAAAATATCAAGGGAAACAAGGTTATTTTGAAATTTTTTTATTGAAAAGACAAATAAGATGAAAATAAAAGCACATTTTCATATTTCAGATTAAAAAAGTGAAAATATCAAGGGAAACAAGGTTATTTTGAAATTTTTATTGAAAAAAAGACAAAATAAGATGAAAATAAAGCACATTTTTCATATTTCAGATTAAAAAAGTGAAAATATCAAAGGAAACATGGTTATTTTGAAATTTTTTATTGAAAAAAGAAAAAATAAGATGAAAATAAAGCACATTTTCATACTTCAGATTAAAAAAGAGAAAATATCTAGGGAAAGAAGGTTATTTTGAAATTTTTTTAATAGAAAAGAGCAAGTAAGTAGAAAATAAAGCACATTTTCATATTTCAGATGAAAAAAGTGAAAATATCAAAGGAAGCATGGTTATTTTGAAATTTTTTTTATAGAAAAAAGACAAAATAAGATGAAAATAATGCACATTTTCATATTTCAGATTAAAAAAGTAAAAATATCAAGGGAAACAAGGTTATTTTGAAATTTTTATTGAAAAAAGACAAAATAAGATGAAAATAAAGCACATTTTCATATTTCAAATTAAAAATGTGAAAATATCAAGGGAAACAAGGTTATTTTGAAATTTTTTATTGAAAAAGACAAAATAAGATGAAAATAAAGCACATTTTCATATTTCAGATTAAAAAAAGAAAAGTATCAAGGGAAACAAGGTTATTTTGAATTTTTTATAGAAAAAAGTCAAAATAAAGATGAAAATAAAGAACATTTTCATATTTCAGATTAAAAAAGTGAAAATATCAAGGGAAACAAGGTTATTTTTGAAATTTTTATTGAAAAAAGACAAAATAAGATGAAAATAAAGCACATTTTCATATTTCAGATTCAAAAGTGAAAATATCTAGGGAAACAAGGTTATTTTGAAATTTCTTATTGAAAAAACTTTAAGAATAAGATGAAAATAAAGCACATTTTCATATTTCAGATTAAAAAGTGAAAATATCAAGGGAAACATGGTTATTTTTGAAATTTTCTATTGAAAAAACACAAAATAAGATGAAAATAAAACACATTTTCATATTTCAGATTACAAAAAGTGAAAATATCAAGGGAAACAAGGTTATTTTGAAATTTTTATTGAAAAAGACAAAATAAGATGAAATAAAGCACATTTTCATATTTCAGATTAAAAAAGTGAAAATATCAAAAGGAAGCATGGTTATTTTGAAATTTTTTATAGTAAAAGACAAAATAAGATGAAAATAATGCACATTTTCATATTTCAGATTAAAAAAAGTAAAAATATCAAAGGAAGCATGGTTATTTTGAAATTTTTTATAGAAAAAGACAAAATAAGATGAAAATAATGCACATTTTCATATTTCAGATAAAAAGTAAAAATATCCAAGGAAACAAGGTTATTTTGAAATTTTTTATAGAAAAAGACAAAATAAGATGAAAATAAAGCACATTTTCATATTTCAGATTAAAAATGAGAAAATATCAAGGGAAACAAGGTTATTTTGAAATTTTTATTGAAAAAAGACAAAATAAGATGAAAATAAAGCACATTTTCATATTTCAGATTAAAAAAGAGAAAGTATCAAGGGAAACAAGGTTATTTTGAAATTTTTTATAGAAAAGACAAAATAAGATGTAAATAAAGCACATTTTCATATTTCAGATTAAAAAAGTGAAAATATCAAGGAAAACAAGGTTATTTTGAAATTTTTATTGAAAAAAGACAAAATAAGATGAAAATAAAGCACTTTTTCATATTTCAGATTAAAAAAGTGAAAATATCAAGGGAAACAAGGTTATTTTGAAATTTTTTATTGAAAAAAGACAAAATAAGATGAAAATAAAGCACATTTTCATATTTCAGATTAAAAAAAGTGAAAATATCAAGGGAAACAAGGTTATTTTGAAATTTTTTATTGAAAAGACAAAATAAGATGAAAATAAAGCACATTTTCATATTTCAGATTAAAAAAGTGAAAATATCAAGGGAAACAAGGTTATTTTGAAATTTTTTTATTGAAAAAAGACAAATAAGATGAAAATAAAGCACATTTTCATATTTCAGATTAAAAAAGTAGAAAATATCAAGGGAAACATGGTTATTTTGAAATTTTTATTGAAAAAGAACAAAATAAGATGAAAATAAAGCACATTTTCATATACAGATTAAAAAAGAGAAAATATCTAGGGAAAGAAAGGTTATTTTTGAAATTTTTTTATTGAAAAAGACAAAATAAGATGAAAATAAAGCACATTTTCATATTTCAGATGAAAAAAGTGAAAATATCAAAGGAAGCATGGTTATTTTGAAATTTTTTTTATAGAAAAAGACAAAATAAGATGAAAATAAAGCACATTTTCATATTTCAGATTAAAAAAGTAAAAATATCAAGGGAAACAAGGTTATTTTGAATTTTTTATAGAAAAAGTCAAAATAAGATGAAAATAAAGAACATTTTCATATTTCAGATTAAAAAAGTGAAAATATCAAGGGAAACAAGGTTATTTTGAAATTTTTTATTGAAAAAAAAGACAAGTAAGATGAAAATAAAGCACATTTTCGTATTTCAGATTCAAAAAGTGAAATTAAAGAAAATATCTAGGGAAACAAGGTTATTTTGAAATTTCTTATTGAAAAAACACAAAATAAGATGAAAATAAAGCACATTTTCATATTTCAGATTAAAAAAGTGAAATATCAAGGGAAACATGGTTATTTTGAAATTTTCTATTGAAAAAACACAAAATAAGATGAAAATAAAGCACATTTTCATATTTCAGATTACAAAAAGTGAAAATATCAAGGGAAACAAGGTTAT
Source organism: Ascarosepion bandense (assembly GCA_037127315.1). Classification (NCBI taxonomy): domain Eukaryota; kingdom Metazoa; phylum Mollusca; class Cephalopoda; order Sepiida; family Sepiidae; genus Ascarosepion; species Ascarosepion bandense. The sequence goes on from JBBBDQ010010436.1 coordinate 30,743, forward strand.
TTTGAAATTTTTTATTGAAAAAAAACCGAAAATAAGATGAAAATAAAGAAAACACATTTTCATATTTCAGATTAAAAAAGTGAAAATATCAAAGGAAGCATGGTTATTTTGAAATTTTTTATAGTAAAAGACAAAATAAGATGAAAATAATGCACATTTTCATATTTCAGATTAAAAAGTAAAAATATCAAAGGAAGCATGGTTATTTTGAAATTTTTATAGAAAAAACAAAAAATAAGATGAAAATAATGCACATTTTCATATTTCAGATAAAAAAGTAAAAATATCAAGGGAAACAAGGTTATTTTGAAATTTTTATAGAAAAAGACAAAATAAGATGAAAATAAAAGCACATTTTCATATTTCAGATTAAAAATGAGAAAATATCAAGGGAAACAAGGTTATTTTGAAATTTTTTATTGAAAAAAGACAAAATAAGATGAAAATAAAGCACATTTTTTCATATTTCAGATTAAAAAAAGAGAAAGTATCAAGGGAAACAAGGTTATTTTGAAATTTTTTATAGAAAAAAAGACAAAATAAGATGTAAATAAACACATTTTCATATTTCAGATTAAAAAAGTGAAAATATCAAGGAAAACAAGGTTATTTTGAAATTTTTATTGAAAAAAGACAAAATAAGATGAAAATAAAGCACTTTTTCATATTTCAGATTAAAGAAGTGAAAATATCAAGGGAAACAAGGTTATTTTGAAATTTTTTATTGAAAAAAAGACAAAATAAGATGAAAATAAAGCACATTTTCATATTTCAGATTAAAAAAGTGAAAATATCAAGGGAAACAAGGTTATTTTGAAATTTTTTTATTGAAAAAGACAAAATAAGATGAAAATAAAGCACATTTTCATATTTCAGATTAAAAAAGTGAAAATATCAAGGGAAACAAGGTTATTTTGAAATTTTTATTGAAAAAAGACAAAATAAGATGAAAATAAAGCACATTTTCATATTTCAGATTAAAAAAGTGAAAATATCAAGGGAAACATGGTTATTTTGAAATTTTTATTGAAAAGACAAAATAAGATGAAAATAAAAAGCACATTTTTAAATACTTCAGATTAAAGAAAATATCTAGGGAAAGAAGGTTATTTTGAAATTTTTTATTGAAAAAAGACAAAATAAGATGAAAATAAAGCACATTTTCATATTTCAGATGAAAAAAGTGAAAATATCAAAGGAAGCATGGTTATTTTGAAATTTTTTTATAGAAAAAAAGACAAAATAAGATGAAAATAAAACACATTTTCATATTTCAGATTAAAAAAAGTAAAAATATCAAGGGAAACAAGGTTATTTTGAAATTTTTTATTGAAAAGACAAAATAAGATGAAAATAAAAACACATTTTCATATTTCAGATTAAAAATGTGAAAATATCAAGGGAAACAAGGTTATTTTGAAATTTTTTATTGAAAAAAGACAAAATAAGATGAAAATAAAGCACATTTTCATATTTCAGATTAAAAAAAGAGAAAGTATCAAAGGGAAACAAGGTTATTTTGAATTTTTTTATAGAAAAAGTCAAAATAAGATGAAAATAAAAGAACATTTTCATATTTCAGATTAAAAAGTGAAAATATCCAAGGGAAACAAGGTTATTTTGAAATTTTTTTATTGAAAAAGACAAAATAAGATGAAAATAAAGCACATTTTCATATTTCAGATTAAAAAGTGAAAATATCAAGGGAAACAATGTTATTTTGAAATTTTTTTTATTGAAAAAAGACAAAATAAGATGAAAATAATGCACATTTTCATATTTCAGATTAAAAAAGTGAAAATATTAAAGGAAGCATGGTTATTTTGAAATTTTTTTTATAGAAAAAAGACAAAATAAGATGAAAATAATGCACATTTTCATATTTCAGATAAAAAAAGTGAAATATTAAAGGAAACATGGTTATTTTGAAATTTTTTATAGAAAAAAGACAAAATAAGATGAAAATAATGCATTTCTATTTCAGATTAAAAAAGTAAAAATATCAAGGGAAACAAGGTTATTTTTGAAATTTTTTATTGAAAAAGACAAAATAAGATGAAAATAAAGCACATTTTCATATTTCAGATTAAAAAAAGAAAGTATCCAAGAAACAAGGTTATTTTGAAATTTTTTATAGAAAAAGAACAAAATAAGATGAAAATAAAGCACATTTTCATATTTCAGATTAAAAAAGTGAAAATATCAAGGAAAACAAGGTTATTTTGAAATTTTTATTGAAAAAAGACAAAATAAGATGAAAATAAAGCACTTTTTCATATTTCAGATTAAAAAAGTGAAAATATCAATGGAAACAAGGTTATTTTGAAATTTTTATTGAAAAAAGACAAAATAAGATGAAAATAAAGCACATTTTCATATTTCAGATTAAAAAGTGAAAATATCAAAGGAAGCATGGTTATTTTGAAATTTTTATAGAAAAAAGACAAAATAAGATGAAAATAAAGCACATTTTCATATTTCAGATTAAAAAAGAGAAAGTATCAAGGAAACAAGGTTATTTTGAAATTTTTATTGAAAAAAGACAAAATAAGATGAAAATAAAGCACAATTTTCATATTTCAGATTAAAAAGTGAAAATATCAAGGGAAACAAGGTTATTTTGAAATTTTTTATTGAAAAAAGACAAAATAAGATGAAAATAAAGCACATTTTCATATTTCAGATTAAAAAGTGAAAATATCAAGGGAAACAAGGTTATTTTGAAATTTTTTATTGAAAAGACAAAATAAGATGAAAATAAAGCACATTTTCATATTTCAGATTAAAAAAGTGAAAATATCAAGGGAAACAAGGTTATTTTGAAATTTTTATTAGAAAAAGACAAAATAAGATGAAAATAAAGCACATTTTCATATTTCAGATTAAAAAGTGAAAATATCAAGGGAAACATGGTTATTTTGAAATTTTTTATTGAAAAAAGAAAAAATAAGATGAAAAATAAAGCACATTTTCATACTTCAGATTAAAAAAAGAGAAAATATCTAGGGAAAGAAGGTTATTTTGAAATTTTTTTAATGAAAAAAGACAAAATAAGTAGAAAATAAAGCACATTTTCATATTTCAGATGAAAAAAGTGAAAATATCAAAGGAAGCATGGTTATTTTGAAATTTTTTTTATAGAAAAAAGACAAAATAAGATGAAAATAATGCACATTTTCATATTTCAGATTAAAAAAATAAAAATATCAAGGGAAACAAGGTTATTTTGAAATTTTTTATTGAAAAAGACAAAATAAGATGAAAATAAAGCACATTTTCATATTTCAGATTAAAAATGTGAAAATATCAAGGGAAACAAGGTTATTTTGAAATTTTTTATTGAAAAAAGACAAAATAAGATGAAAATAAAGCACATTTTCATATTTCAGATTAAAAAAGAGAAAGTATCAAGGGAAACAAGGTTATTTTGAATTTTTTTATAGAAAAAAGTCAAAATAAGATGAAAATAAAGAACATTTTCATATTTCAGATTAAAAAAGTGAAAATATCAAGGGAAACAAGGTTATTTTGAAATTTTTATTGAAAAAAGACAAAATAAGATGAAAATAAAGCACATTTTCATGCAGATTCAAAAAGTGAAAATATCTAGGGAAACAAGGTTATTTTGAAATTTCTTATTGAAAAGACACAAAATAAGATAGAAAATAAACACATTTTCATATTTCAGATTAAAAAAGTGAAAATATCAAGGGAAACATGGTTATTTTGAAATTTTCTATTGAAAAAGACAAAATAAGATGAAAATAAAGCACATTTTCATATTTCAGATTACAAAAGTGAAAATATCAAGGGAAACAAGGTTATTTTGAAATTTTTATTGAAAAAAGACAAAATAAGATGAAAATAAAGCACATTTTCATATTTCAGATTAAAAATGAGAAAATATCAAGGGAAACAAGGTTATTTTGAAATTTTTTATTGAAAAAAGACAAAATAAGATGAAAATAAAGCACATTTTCATATTTCAGATTAAAAAAGAGAATATCAAAAGGAAACAAGGTTATTTTTGAAATTTTTTATAGAAAAAATACAAAATAAGATGGAAATAAAGCACATTTTCATATTTCAGATTAAAAAAGTGAAAATATCAAGGGAAACAAAGGTTATTTTGAAATTTTTATTGAAAAAAAGACAAAATAAGATGAAAATAAAGCACATTTTCATATTTCAGATTAAAAAAGTGAAAATATCAAGGGAAACAAGGTTATTTTGAAATTTTTATTGAAAAAAGACAAAATAAGATGAAAATAATGCACATTTTCATATTTCAGATTAAAAATTAAAAATATTAAAGGAAGCATGGATTTATTTTGAAATTTTTTATAGAAAAAAGACAAAATAAGATGAAAATAATGCACATTTTCATATTTCAGATTAAAAAGTGAAAATATTAAAGGAAGCATGGTTATTTTGAAATTTTTTATAGAAAAAAGACAAATAAGATGAAAATAATGCACATTTTCCTATTTCAGATTAAAAAAGTAAAAATATCAAGGGAAACAAGGTTATTTTGAAATTTTTTATTGAAAAAAGACAAAATAAGATGAAAATAAAGCACATTTTCATATTTCAGATTAAAAAAGAGAAAGTATCCAAGGAAACAAGGTTATTTTGAAATTGTTTATAGAAAAAGACAAAATAAGATGTAAATAAAGCACATTTTCATATTTCAGATTAAAAAAAGTGAAAATATCAAGGAAACTCAGGTTATTTTTGAAATTTTTTATTGAAAAAAACAAAATAAGATGAAAATAAAGCACTTTTTCATATTTCAGATTAAAAAGTGAAAATATCAAGGGAAACAAGGTTATTTTGAAATTTCTTATTGAAAAAACACAAAATAAGATGAAAATAAAAGCACATTTTCATATTTCAGATTAAAAAAGTGAAAATATCAAGGGAAACATGGTTATTTTGAAATTTTCTATTGAAAAAAGACAAAATAAGATAGAAAATAAAGCACATTTTCATATTTCAGATTAAAAAAGAGAAAATATCTAGGGAAAAGAAGGTTATTTTGAAATTTTTTATTGAAAAAAAGACAAAATAAGAAGAAAATAAAGCACATTTTCATATTTCAGATTAAAAAAGTGAAAATATCAAAGGAAGCATGGTTATTTTGAAATTTTTATAGAAAAAGACAAAAAGATGAAAATAATGCATTTTTAAGTATTTCAGATTAAAAAAGTGAAAATATTAAAGGAGAAACATGGTTATTTTGAAATTTTTTTATAGAAAAAAGACAAAATAAGATGAAAATAATGCACATTTTCTATTTCAGATTAAAAAGTAAAAATATCAAAGGGAAACAAGGTTATTTTGAAATTTTTTATTGAAAAAAGACAAAATAAGATGAAAATAAAGCACATTTTCATATTTCAGATTAAAAAAGAGAAAGTATCAAGGGAAACAAGGTTATTTTGAAATTTTTTATAGAAAAAAGACAAAATAAGATGTAAATAAAGCACATTTTCATATTTCAGATTAAAAAAGTGAAAATATCAAGGAAAACAAGGTTATTTTGAAATTTTTATTGAAAAAAGACAAAATAAGATGAAAATAAAGCACTTTTTCATATTTCAGATTAAAAAGTGAAAATATCAAGGGAAACAAGGTTATTTTTGAAATTTTTTATTGAGAAAAAGACAAAATAAGATGTAAATAAAAACACATTTTCATATTTCAGATTAAAAAAGTGAAAATATCAAGGGAAACATGGTTATTTTGAAATTTTCTATTGAAAAAAGACAAAATAAGATGAAAATAAAGCACATTTTCATATTTCAGATTAAAAAAAAAAGAGAAAATATCTAGGAAAAGAAGGTTATTTTGAAATTTTTTATTGAAAAAAGACAAAATAAGAAGAAAATAAAGCACATTTTCATATTTCAGATTAAAAAAGTGAAAATATCGAAGGAAGCATGGTTATTTTGAAATTTTTTATAGAAAAAAGACAAAAGATGAAAATAATGCACATTTTCATATTTCAGATTAAAAAAGTGAAAATATTAAAGGAAGCATGGTTATTTTGAAATTTTTTATAGAAAAAGACAAAATAAGATGAAAATAATGCACATTTTCCTATTTCAGATTAAAAAAGTAAAAATATCAAGGGAAACAAGGTTATTTTGAAATTTTTTATTGAAAAAAGACAAAATAAGATGAAAATAAAGCACATTTTCATATTTCAGATTAAAAAAGAGAAAGTATCAAGGGAAACAAGGTTATTTTGAAATTTTTTATAGAAAAAAGACAAAATAAGATGTAAATAAAGCACATTTTCATATTTCAGATTAAAAAAGTGAAAATATCAAGGAAAACAAGGTTATTTTGAAATTTTTTTTTTATTGAAAAAAGACAAAATAAGATGAAAATAAAGCACTTTTTCATATTTCAGATTAAAAAAGTGAAAATATCAAGGGAAACAAGGTTATTTTGAAATTTTTTATTGAAAAAAGACAAAATAAGATGAAAATAAAAACACATTTTCATATTTCAGATTAAAAAAAGTGAAAATATCAAAGGAAGCATAGTTATTTTGAAATTTTTTAAAGAAAAAGACAAAATAAGATGAAAATAAAACACATTTTCATATTTCAGATAAAAAAGTAAAAATATCAAGGGAAACAAGGTTATTTTGAAATTTTTTATTGAAAAAAGACAAAATAAGAAGAAAATAAAGCACATTTTCATATTTCAGATTAAAAAAAGTGAAAATATCAAAGGAAACGTAAGTTTATTTTGAAATTTTTTATAGAAAAAAGACAAAATAAGATGAAAATGATGCACATTTTCATATTTCAGATTAAAAAAGTAAAAATATCAAGGGAAACAAGGTTATTTTGAAATTTTTATTGAAAAAAGACAAAATAAGATGAAAATAAAGCACATTTTCATATTTCAGATTAAAAATGAGAAAATATCAAGGGAAACAATGTTATTTTGAAATTTTTTATTGAAAAAAGGCGAAATAAGATGAAAATAAAGCACATTTTCATATTTCAGATTAAAAAAGAGAAAGTATCAAGGGAAACAAGGTTATTTTGAAATTTTTATAGAGAAAAAGACAAAATAAGATGAAAATAGCCTTTACATTTTCATCTTCAGATTTAAAAAGTGAAAGCTCAGGAAACAGGTATTTGAATTTTTTGTGAAAAAGTTCAAATAAGATGAAAATAAAGCACATTTTCATATTTCAGATTAAAAATGTGAAAATATCAAGGGAAACAAGGTTATTTTGAAATTTTTATTGAAAAAAGACAAAATAAGATGAAAATAAAGCACATTTTCATATTTCAGATTAAAAAAGAGAAAGTATCAAGGGAAACAAGGTTATTTTTGAATTTTTTTATAGAAAAAAGTCAAAATAAGATGAAAATAAAGAACATTTTCATATTTCAGATTAAAAAAGTGAAAATATCAAGGGAAACAAGGTTATTTTGAAATTTTTATTGAAAAAAAAGACAAAATAAGATGAAAATAAAGCACATTTTCATATTTCAGATTCAAAAAGTGAAAATATCTAGGGAAACAAGGTTATTTTGAAATTTCTTATTGAAAAAACACAAAATAAGATGTAAAGAAATAAAGCACATTTTCATATTTCAGATTAAAAAAGTGAAAATATCAAGGGAAACATGGTTATTTTGAAATTTTCTATTGAAAAAGACAAAATAAGATGAAAATAAAGCACATTTTCATATTTCAGATTACAAAAGTGAAAATATCAAAGGAAACAAGGTTATTTTGAAATTTTTATTGAAAAAAGACAAAAATAAGATGAAAATAAAGCACATTTTCATATTTCAGATTAAAAATGAGAAAATATCCAAGGGAAACAAAGGTTATTTTGAAATTTTTTATTGAGAAAAGACAAAATAAGATGAAAATAAAGCACATTTTCATATTTCAGATTAAAAAAGAGAGAAAGTATCAAAGGAAACAAAGGTTATTTTGAAATTTTTATAAGAAAAAATACAAAATAAGATGGAAATAAAGCACATTTTCATATTTCAGATTAAAAGTGAAAATATCAAGGGAAACAAGGTTATTTTGAAATTTTTATTGAAAAAAGACAAAATAAGATGAAAATAAAGCACATTTTCATATTTCAGATTAAAAAAGTGAAAATATCAAGGGAAACAAGGTTATTTTTGAAATTTTTTATTGAAAAAAGACAAATAAGATGAAAATAATGCACATTTTCATATTTCAGATTAAAAAAGTGAGAAATATGAAAGGAAGCATGGTTATTTTGAAATTTTTTATAGAAAAAAGACAAAATAAGATGAAAATAATCACATTTTCATATTTCAGATTAAAAAAGTGAAAATATTAAAGGAAGCATGGTTATTTTGAAATTTTTTATAGAAAAAAGACAAAATAAGATGAAAATAATGCACATTTTCCTATTTCAGATTAAAAAAGTAAAATATCCAAGGGAAACAAGGTTATTTTGAAATTTTTTATTGAAAAAAGACAAAATAAGATGAAAATAAAGCATTTCCTTATTTCAGATTAAAAGAGAAAGTATCAAGGGAAACAAGGTTATTTTGAAAGTTTTTATAGAAAAAAGACAAAATAAGATGTAAATAAAGCACATTTTCATATTTCAGATTAAAAAAAGTGAAAATATCAAGGAAAACAAGGTTATTTTGAAATTTTTTATTGAAAAAAACAAAATAAGATGAAAATATTTTTCATATTTCAGATTAAAAAAGTGAAAATATCAAGGGAAACAAGGTTATTTTGAAATTTCTTATTGAAAAAACACAAAATAAGATGAAAATAAAGCACATTTTCATATTTCAGATTAAAAAAGTGAAAATATCAAGGGAAACATGGTTATTTTGAAATTTTCTATTGAAAAAAGACAAAATAAGATGAAAATAAAGCACATTTTCATATTTCAGATTAAAAAAAGAGAAAATATCTAGGGGAAGAAGGTTGTTTTGAAAATTTTTATTGAAAAAAGACAAAATAAGAGAAAATAAAGCACATTTTCATATTTCAGATTAAAAAAGTGAAAATATCAAAGGAAGCATGGTTATTTTGAAATTTTTTATAGAAAAAAGACAAAATAAGATGAAAATAATACACATTTTCATATTTCAGATTAAAAGTGAAAATATTAAAGGAAGCATGGTTATTTTGAAATTTTTTATAGAAAAAAGACAAAATAAGATGAAAATAATGCACATTTTCCTATTTCAGATTAAAAAGTAAAAATATCAAGGGAAACAAGGTTATTTTGAAATTTTTTTATTGAAAAAAGACAAAATAAGATGAAAATAAAGCACATTTTCATATTTCAGATTAAAAAAAGAGAAAGTATCAAGGGAAACAAGGTTATTTTGAAATTTTTTATAGAAAAAAGACAAAATAAGATGTAAATAAAGCACATTTTCATATTTCAGATTAAAAAAGTGAAAATATCAAGGAAAACAAGGTTATTTTGAAATTTTTATTGAAAAAAGACAAAATAAGATGAAAATAAACACTTTTTCATATTTCAGATTAAAAAAGTGAAAATATCAAAGGGAAACAAGGTTATTTTGAAATTTTTTATTGAAAAAAGACAAAATAAGATGAAAATAAAGCACATTTTCATATTTCAGATTAAAAAAGTGAAAATATAATATCAAAGGAAGCATAGTTATTTTGAAATTTTTTAGAAAAAGACAAAATAAGATGAAAATAAAGCACATTTTCATATTTAAGATAAAAAAATTAAATATCTAAAAGGAAACAAGGTTATTTTTGAAATTTTTATTGAAAAAAGACAAAAAATAAAGAAGAAAATAAAACATTTCATATTTCAAAGATTAAAAAGTGAAAATATCAAAGAAGCATGGTTATTTGAATTTTTATAGAAAAAGACAAACAAGATACAAAATGACACATTTTCATATTTCAGATTAAAAAAGTAAAAAAATATCAAGGAAACAAGGTTATTTTGAAATTTTTTATTGAAAAAAAGACAAAATAAGATGAAAATAAAGCACATTTTCATATTTCAGATTAAAAATATGAGAAAATATCAAGGGAAACAATGTTATTTTGAAATTTTATTGAAAAACGAAATAAGATGAAAATAAAGCATTTTCATATTTCAGATTAAAAAAAGAGAAAGTATCTGGGAAACAAGGTTATTTTGAAATTTTTTATAGAAAAAAGACAAAATAAGATGAAAATAAAGCACATTTTCATATTTCAGATTTAAAAAGTGAAAATATCAAGGGAAACAAGGTTATTTTGAAATTTTTATTGAGAAAAGACAAAATAAGATGAAAATAAAACACATTTTCATATTTCAGATTAAAAATGTGAAAATATCAAGGGAAACAAGGTTATTTTGAAATTTTTATTGAAAAAAGACAAGATGAAAATAAAGCACATTTTCATATTTCAGATTAAAAAAAGAGAAAGTATCAAGGGAAACAAGGTTATTTTGAATTTTTTTATAGAAAAAAGTCAAAATAAGATGAAAATAAAGAACATTTTCATATTTCAGATTAAAAAAGTGAAAATATCAAGGGAAACAAGGTTATTTTGAAATTTTTTATTGAAAAAGACAAAATAAGATGAAAATAAAGCACATTTTCATATTTCAGATTCCAAAAAGTGAAAATATCTAGGGAAACAAGGTTATTTTTGAAATTTCTTATTGAAAAAACACAAAATAAGATGAAAATAAAGCATTTCATATTTCAGATTAAAAGTGAAAATATCAAGGGAAACATGGTTATTTTGAAATTTTCTATTGAAAAAGACAAAATAAGATGAAAATAAAGCACATTTTCATATTTCAGATTACAAAAAAGTGAAAATATCAAGGGAAACAAGGTTATTTTGAAATTTTTATTGAAAAAAGACAAAATAAGATGAAAATAAAGCACATTTTCATATTTCAGATTAAAAATGAGAAAATATCAAGGGAAACAAGGTTATTTTGAAATTTTTTATTGAAAAAAAGACAAAAAAAAATAAGATGAAAATAAAGCACATTTTCATATTTCAGATTAAAAAAGAGAAAGTATCAAGGGAAACAAGGTTATTTTGAAATTTTTATAGAAAAAATACAAAATAAGATGGAAATAAACACATTTTCATATTTCAGATTAAAAAAGTGAAAATATCCAAAGAAACAAGGTTATTTTGAAATTTTTTTATTGAAAAAAGACAAAATAAGATAGAAAATAAAGCACATTTCATATTTCAGATTAAAAAAGTGAAAATATCAAGGGAAACAAGGTTATTTTGAAATTTTTATTGAAAAAAGACAAAATAAGATGAAAATAATGCACATTTTCATATTTCAGATTAAAAAAGTGAAAATATGAAAGGAAACATGGTTATTTTGAAATTTTTATAAGAAAAAAGACAAAATAAGATGAAAATAATGCACATTTTCATATTTCAGATTAAAAAAGTGAAAATATTAAAGGAAGCATGGTTATTTTTGAAATTTTTTATAGAAAAAAGACAAAATAAGATGAAAATAATACACATTTTCCTATTTCAGATTAAAAAGTAAAAATATCAAGGGAAACAAGGTTATTTTGAAATTTTTATTGAAAAAAGACAAAATAAGATGAAAATAAAGCACATTTTCATATTTCAGATTAAAAAAAGAGAAAGTATCAAGGGAAACAAGGTTATTTTGAAATTTTTTATAGAAAAAAGACAAAATAAGATGTAAATAAAGCACATTTCATATTTCAGATTAAAAAAGTGAAAATATCAAGGAAAACAAGGTTATTTTGAAATTTTTTTATTGAAAAAAGGAACAAAATAAGATGAAAATAAAGCACTTTCATATTTCAGATTAAAAAAGTGAAAATATCAAGGGAAACAAGGTTATTTTTGAAATTTTTTATTGAAAAAAGACAAAAATAAGATGAAAATAAAAGCACATTTTCATATTTCAGATTAAAAAAGTGAAAATATCAAAGGAAGCATAGTTATTTTGAAATTTTTAAAGAAAAGAACAAAATAAGATGAAAATAAAGCACATTTTCATATTTCAGATTAAAAAAGTAAAAATATCAAGGGAAACAAGGTTATTTTGAAATTTTTTATTGAAAAAAGACAAAATAAGAAGAAAATAAAGCACATTTTCATATTTCAGATTAAAAAAAGTGAAAATATCAAAGGAAACATGGTTATTTTGAAATTTTTTATAGAAAAGACAAAATAAGATGAAAATGATGCACATTTTCATATTTCAGATTAAAAAGTAAAAATATCAAGGGAAACAAGGTTATTTTGAAATTTTTATTGAAAAAAGACAAATAAGATGAAAATAAAGCACATTTTCATATTTCAGATTAAAAATGAGAAAATATCAAGGGAAACAATGTTATTTTGAAATTTTTTATTGAAAAAAGACGAGAAATAAGATGAAAATAAAGCACATTTTCATATTTCAGATTAAAAAAAAGAGAAGAGAAAGTATCCAAGGGAAACAAGGTTATTTTGAAATTTTTATTGAAAAAAGACAAAATAAGATGAAAATAAAGCACATTTTCATATTTCAGATTAAAAAAGAGAAAGTATCAAGGGAAACAAGGTTATTTTGAATTTTTTTATAGAAAAAGATAAATAAGATGAAAAATAAAGAACATTTTCATATTTCAGATTAAAAAAAGTGAAAATATCAAGGGAAACAAGGTTATTTTGAAATTTTTTATTGAAAAATGACAAAATAAGATGAAAATAAAGCACATTTTCATATTTCAGATTCAAAAAGTGAAAATATCTAGGGAAACAAGGTTATTTTTGAAATTTCTTATTGAAAAAACACAAAATAAGATAGAAATAAAGCACATTTTCATATTTCAGATTAAAAAAGTGAAAATATCAAGGGAAACATGGTTATTTTGAAATTTTCTATTGAAAAAGACAAAATAAGATGAAAATAAAGCACATTTTCATATTTCAGATTACAAAAAGTGAAAATATCAAGGGAAACAAGGTTATTTTGAAATTTTTATTGAAAAAAGACAAAATAAGATGAAAATAAAGCACATTTTCATATTTCCAGATTAAAAATGAGAAAATATCAAGGGAAACAAGGTTATTTTGAAATTTTTTTTTATTGAAAAAAGACAAAATAAGATGAAAATAAAGCACATTTCATATTTCAGATTAAAAAAGAGAAAGTATCAAGGGAAACAAGGTTATTTTGAAATTTTTTATAGAAAAAATACAAAATAAGATGGAAATAAAGCACATTTTCATATTTCAGATTAAAAAAGTGAAAATATCAAGGGAAACAAGGTTATTTTGAAATTTTTTATTGAAAAAGACAAAATAAGATGAGAAAATAAAACACATTTTCATATTTCAGATTAAAAAAAGTAAAATATCAAGGGAAACAAGGTTATTTTGAAATTTTTTATTGAAAAAGACAAAATAAGATGAAAATAATGCACATTTTCATATTTCAGATTAAAAAAGTGAAAATATGAAAGGAAGCATGGTTATTTTGAAATTTTTTATAGAAAAAAAAGACAAAATAAGATGAAAATAATGCACATTTTCATATTTCAGATTAAAAAAGTGAAAATATTAAAGGAAGCATGGTTATTTTTTTGAAATTTTTATAGAAAAAAGACAAAATAAGATGAAAATAATGCACATTTTCCTATTTCAGATTAAAAAAGTAAAATATCCCAAGGGAAACAAGGTTATTTTGAAATTTTTTTATTGAAAAAAGACAAAATAAGATGAAAATAAAGCACATTTTCATATTTCAGATTAAAAAGAGAAATTATCCAAGGGAAACAAGGTTATTTTGAAATTTTTATAGAAAAAGACAAAATAAGATGTAAATAAAGCACATTTTCATATTTCAGATTAAAAAAGTGAAAATATCAAGGAAAACAAGGTTATTTTGAAATTTTTTATTGAAAAAAGACAAAAAATAAGATGAAAATAAAGCACTTTTTCATATTTCAGATTAAAAAAGTGAAAATATCAAGGGAAACAAGGTTATTTTGAAATTTCTTATTGAAAAAACACAAAATAAAGATGAAAATAAAACACATTTTCATATTTCAGATTAAAAAAGTGAAAATATCAAGGGAAACATGGTTATTTTGAAATTTTCTATTGAAAAAAGACAAAATAAGATGAAAATAAAGCACATTTTCATATTTCAGATTAAAAGAGAAAATATCTAGGGAAAGAAGGTTATTTTGAAATTTTTTATTGAAAAAAGACAAAATAAGAAGAAAATAAAGCACATTTTCATATTTCAGATTAAAAAGTGAAAATATCAAAGGAAGCATGGTTATTTTGAAATTTTTATAGAAAAAGACAAAATAAGATGAAAATAATGCACATTTTCATATTTCAGATTAAAAAGTAAAAATATCAAGGGAAACAAGGTTATTTTGAAATTTTTTATTGAAAAAAGACAAAATAAGATGAAAATAAAGCACATTTTCATATTTCAGATTACAAAAAGTGAAAATATCAAGGGAAACAAGGTTATTTTGAAATTTTTTATTGAAAAAAGACAAAATAAGATGAAAATAAAGCACATTTTCATATTTCAGATTAAAAAAGTGAAAAATATCAAAGGAAGCATAGTTATTTTGAAATTTTTAAAAGAAAAAGACAAATAAGATGAAAATAATGCACATTTTCATATTTTAGATTAAAAGTAAAAATATCAAGGGAAACAAGGTTATTTGAAATTTTTTTTATTGAAAAAAGACAAAATAAGAAGAAAATAAAGCACATTTTCATATTTCAGATTAAAAAGTGAAAATATCAAAGGAAGCATGGTTATTTTGAAATTTTTTATAGAAAAAAGACAAAATAAGATGAAAATAAAGCACATTTTCATATTTCAGATTAAAAATGAGAAAATATCAAGGGAAACAAGGTTATTTTGAAATTTTTTATTGAAAAGACAAAATAAGATGAAAATAAAGCACATTTTCATATTTCAGATTAAAAAAAGAGAAAGTATCAAGGGAAACAAGGTTGTTGCAGGAAATTTTTATAGAAAAAAGACAAAATAAGATGAAAAGGCAAGCACATTTTCATATTTCAGATTTAAAAAGTGAAAATATCAAGGGAAACAAGGTTATTTTGAAATTTTTTATTGAAAAAACACAAATAAGATGAAAATAAAGCACATTTTCATATTTCAGATTAAAAAAGTGAAAATATCAAGGGAAACATGGTTATTTTTGAAATTTTCTATTGAAAAAAGACAAAATAAGATGAAAATAAAAGCATTTTCATATTTCAGATTAAAAAAAGAGAAAATATCTAGGGAAAGAAGTTATTTTGAAATTTTTTATTGAAAAAAGACAAAATAAGAAGAAAATAAAGCACATTTTCATATTTCAGATTAAAAAAGTGAAAATATCAAAGGAAGCATGGTTATTTTGAAATTTTTTTTTATAGAAAAAAAGACAAAATAAGATGAAAATAATGCACATTTTCATATTTCAGATTAAAAAAGTAAAAATATCCGGGAAACAAGGTTATTTTGAAATTTTTTATTGAAAAGACAAAATAAGATGAAAATAAAGCACATTTTCATATTTCAGATTACAAAAGTGAAAATATCCAAGGGAAACAAGTTTATTTTGAAATTTTTATTGAAAAAACACAAAATAAGATGAAAATAAAGCACATTTCATATTTCAGATTAAAAAAGTGAAAATATCAAAGGAAGCATGGTTATTTTGATATTTTTTATAGAAAAAAGACAAAATAAGATGAAAACGTGCACATTTTCATGTTCAGATTAAAAAAGTAAAAATATCAAGGGAAACAAGGTTATTTTGAAATTTTTATTGAAAAAAGACAAAATAAGAAGAAAATAAAGCACATTTTCATATTTCAGATTAAAAAAGTGAAAATATCAAAGGAAGCATGGTTATTTTGAAATTTTTTATAGAAAAAAGACAAAATAAGATGAAAATAATGCGCATTTCATATTTCAGATTTAAAAAAGTGAAAATATCAAGGGAAACAAGGTTATTTTGAAATTTTTTATTGAGAAAAAGACAAAATAAGATGAAAATAATGCACATTTTCATATTTCAGATTAAAAAAGTAAAAATATCAAGGGAAACAAGGTTATTTTGAAATTTCTTATTGAAAAAACACAAAATAAGATGAAAATAAAGCACATTTTCATATTTCAGATTAATAAAGTGAAAATATCAAGGGAAACATGGTTATTTTGAAATTTTCTATTGAAAAAAGACAAAAATAAGATGAAAATAAAGCACATTTTCATATTTCAGATTCAAAAAGAGAAAATATCTAGGGAAAGAGAAAGGTTATTTTTGAAATTTTTTATTGAAAAAAGACAAAAATAAGATGAAAAATAGAAAACACATTTTCATATTTCAGATTAAAAAAGTGAAAATATCAAAGGAAGCATGGTTATTTTGAAATTTTTTATAGAAAAGACAAAATAAGATGAAAATAAAGCACATTTTCATATTTCAGATTAAAAAAGTGAAAATATCAAGGGAAACAAGGGTTATTTTGAAATTTTTTATTGAAAAAGAACAAAATAAGATGAAAATAAATCACATTTTCATATTTCAGATTAAAAAAGTGAAAATATCAAGGGAAACAAGGTTATTTTTGAAATTTCTTATTGAAAAAACACAAAATAAGATGAAAATAAAGCACATTTTCATATTTCAGATTAAAAAAGTGAAAATATCAAGGGAAACATGGTTATTTTGAAATTTTCTATGAAAAAGACAAAATAAGATGAAAATAAAGCACATTTTCATATTTCAGATTAAAAAAGAGAACATCTCAATGGAAACAAGGTTATTTTGAAATTTTTTATTGAAAAAAAAGACAAAATAAGAAGAAAATAAAGCACATTTTCATATTTCAGATTAAAAAAGTGAAAATATCCAAGGAAGCATGGTTATTTTGAAATTTTTATAAGAAAAAGACAAAATAAGGTGAAAATAAAGCACATTTTCATATTTCAGATTAAAAATGAGAAAATATCAAGGGAAACAAGGTTATTTTGAAATTTTTTATTGAAAAAATACAAAATAAGATGAAAATAAAGCACATTTTCATATTTCAGATTACAAAAAGTGAAAATATCAAGGGAAACAAGGTTATTTTGAAATTTTTTATTGATAAAAGACAAAATAAGATGAAAATAAAGCACATTTTCATATTTCAGATTCAAAAAGTGAAAATATCAAGGGAAACAAGGTTATTTTTGAAATTTTTATTGAAAAAAGACAAAAATAAGATGAAAATAAAGCACATTTTCATATTTCTGATTAAAAAAGAGAAAATATCTACGGAAACAAGGTTATTTTTAAATTTTTCATTGAAAAAAGACAAAATAAGATGAAAATAAAGCATATTTTCATATTTCAGATAAAAAAAGTGAAAATATCAAAGGAAACAAGGTTATTTTGATATTTTGAAAAAAAAAGAAAAATTAGATGAAAATAAAGCACATTTTCATATTTCAGATTAAAAAGTGAAAAAATCAAGGGAAACAAGTTTATTTTGAAATTTTTTTATTGAATAAAGACAAAATAAAATGAAAATAAAGCACATTTTTATATTTCAGATCAAAAAAATAGAAAATATCAAGGGAAACAAGGTTATTTTGAAATTTTATATTGAAAAAAGACAAAATAGTAAGAAAATAAAGCACAATTTCATATTTCAGATAAAAAAAGTGAAAATATCAAGGGAAACAAGGTTATTTTGAAATTTTTTATTGAAAAAAGACAAAATAAGATGAAAATAAAGCACATTTTTATATTTCAGATCAAGAAAATATCAAGGGAAACATGGTTATTTTAAATTTTTTTTATTGAAAAAAGACAAAATAAGATGAAAACAAAGCACAATTTCATATTTCAGGTAAAAAAAGTGAAAATATCAAGGGACACAAGGATATTTTTTGAAATTTTTATTGAAAAAAGACAAAATAAGATGAAAATAAATCACATTTTCATATTTCAGATAAAAAAGTGAAAATATCAAGGGAAACAAGGTTATTTTGAAATTTTTTTATTGAAAAAAGACAAAATAAGATGAAAATAAAGCACATTTTCATATTTCAGATTAAAAAATGAAAATATCAAGGGAAACAAGGTTATTTTGAAATTTCTTATTGAAAAAACACAAATAAGATGAAAATAAAAAGCACATTTTCATATTTCAGATTAAAAAAGTGAAAATATCAAGGGGAAACATGGTTATTTTGAAATTTTCTATTGAAAAAGACAAAATAAGATGAAAATAAAGCACATTTTCATATTTCAGATTCAAAAAGAAAAATATCTGGGAAAGAAGGTTATTTTGAAATTTTTTATTGAAAAAAAGACAAAATAAGATGAAAATAATGCACATTTTCATATTTCTCGTTAAAAAACTACAAATATCAAAGGAAGCATGGTTATTTTGAAATTTTTTATAGAAAAAAGACAAAATAAGATGAAAATAAAAAACACATTTTCATATTTCAGATTAAAAAAGTGAAAATATCAAGGGAAACAAGGTTATTTTGAAATTTTTTATTGAAAAAAGAACAAAATAAGATGAAAATAAAGCACATTTTCATATTTCAGATTAAAAAAAGTGAAAATATCAAGGGAAACAAGGTTATTTTGAAATTTCTTATTGAAAAAACACAAAATAAGATGAAAATAAAGCACATTTTCATATTTCAGATTAAAAAAGTGAAAATATCAAGGGAAACGTGGTTATTTTGAAATTTTCTATTGAAAAAAGACAAAATAAGATGAAAATAAAGCACATTTTTCATATTTCAGATTCAAAAGAGAAAATATCTAGGGAAAGAAGGTTATTTTGAAATTTTTTATTGAAAAAAGACAAAATAAGAAGAAAATAAAGCACATTTTCATATTTCAGATTAAAAAAGTGAAAATATCCAAGGAAGCATGGTTATTTTGAAATTTTTATAGAAAAAACAAAATAAGATGAAAATAATGCAAATTTTCATATTTCAGATTAAAAGTAAAAATATCAAGGGAAACAAGGTTATTTTGAAATTTTTCATTGAAAAAAGACAAAATAGTAAGAAAATAAAGCACAATTTCATATTTCAGATAAAAAAAGTGAAAATATCAAGGGAAACAAGGTTATTTTGAAATTTTTTATTGAAAAAAGACAAAATAAGATGAAAATAAAGCACATTTTTATATTTCAGATCAAAAAAGAGAAAACATCAAGGGAAACATGGTTATTTTTAAATTTTTTATTGAAAAAAGACAAATAAGATGAAAAATAAAGCACAATTTCATATTTCAGGTAAAAAAATTGAAAATATCAAGGGACACAAGGATATTTTGAAATTTTTTATTGAAAAAAGACAAAATAAGATGAAAATAAATCACATTTTCATATTTCAGATAAAAAAAAGTGAAAATATCAAGGGAAACAAGGTTATTTTGAAATTTTTTTATTGAAAAAAGACAAAATAAGATGAAAATAAAGCACATTTTCATATTTCAGATTAAAAAGTGAAAATATCAAGGGAAACAAGGTTATTTTGAAATTTTTAATGAAAAAAGACAAAATCAGATGAAAATAAAGCACATTTTTATATTTCAGATCAAAAAAGAGAAAATATCAATGGAAACAAGGTTATTTTAAGAATTTTTATTGAAAAAAGACAAAATAAGATGAAAATAAAACACATTTTCATATTTCAGATTAAAAAGAGAAAGTATCAAGGGAAACAAGGTTATTTTGAAATTTTTATTGAAAAAAAGACAAAATAAGATGAAAATAAAACACATTTTCATATTTCAGATTAAAAAAGAGAACATCTCAATGGAAACAAGGTTATTTTGAAATTTTTATTGAAACATGACAAAATAAGATGAAACTAAAGCACATTTTCATATTTCAGATTAAAAAAGTGAAAATATCAAAGGAAGCATGGTTATTTTGGAAATTTTTCATAGAAAAAAGACAAAATAAGATGAAAATAATGCACATTTTCATATTTCTCGTTAAAAAAGTACAAATATCAAGGGAAACAAGGTTATTTTGAAATTTTTATTGAAAAAAGACAAAATAAGATGAAAATAAAGCCCATTTTCATGTTTCAGATTAAAAAGAGAGAAAGTATCAAGGGAAACAAGGTTATTTTGAAATTTTTTATTGAAAAAAGACAAAATAAGATGAAAATAATACACATTTTCATATTTCAGATCAAAAGTGAAAATATCAAGGGAAACAAGGTTATTTTGAAATTTTTTATTGAAAAAAGATAAAATAAGATGAAAATAAAACACATTTTTATATTTCAGATCAAAGAAAATATCCAGGGAAACATGGTTATTTTGAAATTTTTTATTGAAAAAGACAAAATAAGATGAAAATGAAGCACAATTTCATATTTCAGATAAAAAGAGAAAATATCATGGGAAACAAGGTTATTTTGAAATTTTTGATAGAAAAAGACAAAATAAGATGAAAACAATGCGCATTTTCATATTTCAGATTAAAAAGTGAAAATACCAAGGGAAACAAGGTTATTTTGAAATTTTTGATAGAAAAAAGACAAAATAAGATGAAAATAATGCACATTTTCATATTTCAGATTAAAAAAAAGTGAAAATATCAAAGGAAGCATGGTTATTTTGAAATTTTTTATAAGAAAAAAGACAAAATAAGATGAAAATAAAGCACATTTTCATATTTCAGATTAAAAAAGTAAAAACATCAAGGGAAACAAGGTTATTTTGAAATTTTTTATTGAAAAAAGACAAAATAAGATGAAAATAAAGCGCATTTTCATATTTCAGATTAAAAAGTGAAAATGTCAAGGGAAACAAGGTTATTTTGAAATTTTTTATTGAAAAAAGACAAAATAAGATGAAAATAAAGCACATTTCATATTTCAGATTAAAAGAAGAGAACATCTCAATGGAAACAAGGTTATTTTGAAATTTTTATTGAAACATGACAAAAGAAGATGAAACTAAAAACACATTTTCATATTTCAGATTAAAAGTGAAAATATCAAAGGAAGCATAGTTATTTTGAGATTTTTCATAGAAAAAGACAAAATAAGATGAAAATAATGCACATTTTCATATTTCTCATTAAAAAAGTAAAAATATCAAGGGAAACAAGGTTATTTTTGAAATTTTTTATTGAAAAATAAAATAAGATGAAAATAAAGCACATTTTCATATTTCAGATAAAAAAAGTGAAAATATCAAGGGAAACAAGGTTATTTTGAAATTTTTTTATTGAAAAAAGACAAAATAAGATGAAAATAAAGCATTTTCATATTTCAGATTAAAAAGTGAAAATATCAAGGGAAACAAGGTTATTTTGAAATTTTTTAATGAAAAAAGACAAAATCAGATGAAAATAAAGCACATTTTTATATTTCAGATCAAAAAAGAGAAAATATCAAGGGAAACAAGGTTATTTTGAAATTTTTATTGAAAAAAGACAAAATAAGATGAAAATGAAGCACAATTTCATATTTCAGATTAAAAAAGTGAAAGTATCAAGGGAAACAAGGTTATTTTTGAAATTTTTTATTGAAAAAAGACAAAATAGATGAAAATAAACGCATTTTCATATTTCAGATTAAAAAGAGAACATCTCAATGGAAACAAGGTTATTTTTGAAATTTTTATTGAAACATGACAAAATAAGATGAAACTAAAAAGCACATTTTTTCATATTTCAGATTAAAAAGTGAAAATATCAAGGGAAACAAGGTAATTTTGAAATTTTTATGAAAAAGACAAAATAAGATGAAAATAATGCACATTTTCATATTTCAGATCAAAAGTGAAAATATCAAAGTAAGTTTATTTTGAAATTTTTTATTGAAAAAAGACAAAATAAGATGAAAATAAAGCACATTTTTATATTTCAGATCAAAAAGAGAAAATATCCAGGGAAACATGGTTATTTTGAAATTTTTTATGAAAAAAGACAAAATAAGATGAAAATGAAGCACAATTTCATATTTCAGATAAAAAAAGAGAAAATATCATGGGAAACAAGGTTATTTTGAAATTTTTGATAGAAAAAAGACAAAATAAGATGAAAACAATGCGCATTTTCATATTTCAGATTAAAAAAGTGAAAATACCAAGGGAAACAAGGTTATTTTTGAAATTTTTGATAGAAAAAAGACAAAATAAGATGAAAATAATGCACATTTTCATATTTCAGATTAAAAAAGTGAAAATATCAAAGGAAGCATGGTTATTTTGAAATTTTTACCCTTAAAGACAAAATAAGATGAAAATAAAGCACATTTTTTAAATATTTCAGATTAAAAAAGTAAAAACATCGAGGAAACAAGGTTATTTTGAAATTTTTTATTGAAAAAAGACAAAATAAGATGAAAATAAAGCGCATTTTCATATTTCAGATTAAAAGTGAAAATATCAAGGGAAACAAGGTTATTTTGAAATTTTTTATTGAAAAAAGACAAAATAAGATGAAAATAAACACATTTTCATATTTCAGATTAAAAAAAGAGAACATCTCAATGGAAACAAGGTTATTTTGAAATTTTTTATTGAAACATGACAAAAGAAGATGAAACTAAAAAGCACATTTTCATATTTCAGATTAAAAAAGTGAAAATATCAAAGGAAGCATAGTTATTTTGAGATTTTTCATAGAAAAAGAACAAAATAAGATGAAAATAATGCACATTTTCATATTTCTCATTAAAAAGTAAAAATATCAAGGGAAACAAGGTTATTTTGAAATTTTTTATTAGAAAAGACAAAATAAGATGAAAATAAAAGCACATTTCATATTTCAGATAAAAAAAGTGAAAATATCAAGGGAAACAAGGTTATTTTGAAATTTTTTTAACAAGAAAAAGACAAAATAAGATGAAAATGAAAGCACATTTTTCATATTTCAGATTAAGAAGTGAAAATATCAAGGGAAACAAGGTTATTTTTGAAATTTTTTAATGAAAAAAGACAAAATCAGATGAAGATAAAGCACATTTTTATATTTCAGATCAAAAAAAGAGAAAATATCAAGGGAAACAAGGTTATTTTGAAATTTTTTATTGAAAAAAGACAAAATAAGATGAAAATGAAGCACAATTTCATATTTCAGATTAAAAAGTGAAAGTATCAAGGGAAACAAGGTTATTTTGAAATTTTTATTGAAAAAAGACAAAAATAAGATGAAAATAAAGCGCATTTTCATATTTCAGATTAAAAAAAGAGAACATCTCAATGGAAACAAGGTTATTTTGAAATTTTTTTTATTGAAACATGACAAAATAAGATGAAACTAAAGCACATTTTCATATTTCAGATTAAAAAGTGAAAATATCAAAGGAAACATGGTTATTTTGAAATTTTCATAGAAAAAAGACAAATAAGATGAAAATAATGCACATTTTCATATTTCTCGTTAAAAAAAGGAAACTACAAATATCCAGGGAAACAAGGTTATTTTGAAATTTTTCATTGAAAAAAGACAAAATAAGATGCAAATAAATCACATTTTCATATTTCAGATAAAAAAAAGTGAAAATATCAAGGGAAACAAGGTTATTTTGAAATTTTTATTGCAAAAATACAAAATAAGATGAAAATAAAGCATATTTTCATATTTCAGATAAAAAAAGTGAAAATATCAAAGGAAACAAGGTTATTTTGATATTTTATATTGAAAAAAGAAAAAATTAGATGAAAATAAAGCACCTTTTCATATTTCAGATTAAAAAGTGAAAAAATCAAGGGAAACAAGTTTATTTTGAAATTTTTTATTGAATAAAGACAAAATAAAATGAAAATAAAGCACATTTTTATATTTCAGATCAAAAAAATAGAAAATATCAAGGGAAACAAGGTTATTTTGAAATTTTTTATTGAAAAAAGACAAAATAGTAAGAAAATAAAGCACAATTTCATATTTCAGATAAAAAAGTGAAAATATCCAAGGGAAACAAGGTTATTTTGAAATTTTTTATTGAAAAAAGACAAAATAAGATGAAAATAAAGCACATTTTTATATTTCAGATAAAAAAAGTGAAAATATCAAGGGAAACAAGGTTATTTTTGAAATTTTTTTATTGAAAAAAGACAAAATAAGATGAAAATAAAGCACATTTTCATATTTCAGATTAAAAAGTGAAAATATCCAAGGAAACAAGGTTATTTTGAAATTTTTTAATGAAAAAAGACAAAATCAGATGAAAAATAATGCACATTTTCATATTTCTCGTTAAAAAAGTACAAATATCAAGGGAAACAAGGTTATTTTGAAATTTTTATTGAAAAAAAACAAAATAAGATGAAAATAAAGCCCATTTTCATGTTTCAGATTAAAAAAGAGAAAGTATCAAAGGAAACAAGGTTATTTTGAAATTTTTATTGAAAAAAGACAAAATAAGATGAAAATAATGCATTTTCATATTTCAGATCAAAAGTGAAAATATCAAGGGAAACAAGGTTATTTTGAAATTTTTTATTGAAAAAAGACAAAATAAGATGAAAATAAAGCACATTTTTTATATTTCAGATCAAAAAAGAGAAAATATCAGGGAAACATGGTTATTTTGAATTTTTTGTTGAAAAAAGACAAAATAAGATGAGAAAATGAAGCACAATTTCATATTTCAGATAAAAAAAAGTGAAAATATCAAGGGAAACAAGGTTATTTGAAATTTTTATTGAAAAAAGACAAAATAAGATGAAAATAAAACACATTTTTATATTTCAGATCAAAAAAGAGAAAATATCAAGGGAAACATGGTTATTTTGAAATTTTTATTTTGAAAAAAGACAAAATAAGATGAAAATAAAGCACATTTTCATATTTCTGATTAAAAAAGAGAAAATATCAAGAGAAACAAGGTTATTTTGAAATTTTTTATTGAAAAAAGACAAAATAAGATGAAAATAAAGCACATTTTTATATTTCAGATCAAAAAAGAGAAAATATCCAGGGAAACATGGTTATTTTGAATTTTTTGTTGAAAAAAAGGAAACCAAAAATAAGTTGAAAATGAAGCACAATTTCATATTTCAAATAAAAAAGTGAAAATATCAAGGGAAACAAGGTTATTTTGAAATTTTTTATTGAAAAAAGACAAAAATAAGATGAAAATAAAGCACATTTTTATATTTCAGATCAAAAAAGAGAAAATATCCAGGGAAACATGGTTATTTTGAAATTTTTTATTGAAAAAAGACAAAATAAGATGAAAATAAAGCACATTTTCATCTTTCTGATTAAAAAAAGAGAAAATATCAAGAGAAACAAGGTTATTTTGAAATTTTTTATTGAAAAAAAGACAAAATAAGATGAAAATAAAGCACATTTTTATATTTCAGATCAAAAAAGAGAAAATATCCAGGGAAACATGGATTTATTTTGAAATTTTTTATTGAAAAAAGACAAAAATAAGATGAAAATAAAGCACATTTTCATATTTCTGATTAAAAAAAAGAGAAAATATCAAGAGAAACAAGGTTATTTTTAATTTTTAAACGAAAAAAGACAAAATAAAATGAAAATAAACACAATTTCATGTTTCAGATAAAAAAAAGTGAAAATATCAAAGGAAACAAGGTTATTTTGAAATTTTTTATTGAAAAAAAGACAAAATAAGATGAAAATAAAGCACATTTTCATATTTCAGATTAAAAAGTGAAAAAATCAAGGGAAACAAGTTTATTTTGAAATTTTTTATTGAAAAAGACAAAATAAGATGAAAATAAAGCACATTTTTATATTTCAGATCAAAAAATTGAAAATATCAAGGGAAACAAGGTTATTTTGAAATTTTTCTTGAAAAAAGACAAAATAAGATGAAAATAAAGCACATTTTCATATTTCTGATGAAAAAAAGAGATAATATCAAGGGAAACAAGGTTATTTTGAAATTTTTCATTGAAAAAAAGACAAAAGAAGATGCAAATAAATCACATTTTCATATTTCAGATAAAAAAAAGTGAAAATATCAAAGGAAACAAGGTTATTTTGAAATTTTTTATTGAAAAAAGACAAATAAGATGAAAATAAAGCACATTTTCATATTTCAGATTAAAAAGAGAACATCTCAATGGAAACAAGGTTATTTTGAAATTTTTTATTGAAACATGACAAAAGAAGATGAAACTAAAGCACATTTTCATATTTCAGATTAAAAAAGTGAAAATATCAAAGGAAGCATAGTTATTTTGAGATTTTCATAGAAAAAAGACAAAATAAGATGAAAATAATGCACATTTTTATATTTCTCATTAAAAAAGTAAAAATATCAAGGGAAACAAGGTTATTTTGAAATTTTTTATTGAAAAAAGACAAAATAAGATGAAAATAAAGCACATTTTCATATTTCAGATAAAAAAAGTGAAAAAAATCAAGGGAAACAAGGTTATTTTGAATTTTTTATTGAAAAAAGACAAAATAAGGTGAAAATAAAGCACATTTCCTGTTTCAGATTAAAAAAGTGAAAATATCAAGGGAAACAAGGTTATTTTTGAAATTTTTTATTGAAAAAAGACAAAATAAGATGAAAATAAAGCACATTTTCATATTTCAGATTAAAAAAGAGAAAGTATCCAAGGGAAACAAGGTTATTTTGAAATTTTTTATTGAAAAAAGACAAAATAAGATGAAAATAAAAACACATTTTCATATTTCAGATTAAAAAGTGAAAATATCAAAGGAAGCATGGTTATTTTGAAATTTTTTTATAGAAAAAAGACAAAATAAGATGAAAATGATGCACATTTTCATATTTCAGATAAAAAAAGTAAAAATATCAAGGGAAACAAGGTTATTTTGAAATTTTTTATTGAAAAAAGACAAAAATAAGATGAAAATAAAGCACATTTTCATATTTCAGATTAAAAATGAGAAAATATCAAGGGAAACAAGGTTATTTTGAAATTTTTATTGAAAAAAGACAAAATAAGATGAAAATAAAGCACATTTTCATATTTCAGATTAAAAAGAGAAAGTATCAAGGGAAACAAGGTTATTTTGAAATTTTTATAGAAAAAAGACAAAACAGACAATAAAAACACATTTTCATATTTCAGATAAAAAAGTGAAAATTCAAGGAAACAAGGTTATTTTGAAATTTTTTTATTGAAAAAAGACAAAATAAGATGAAAATAAAGCACATTTTCATATTTCAGATTAAAAAGTGAAAATATCAAGGGAAACAAGGTTATTTTAAAAATTTTTAATGAAAAAAGACAAAATCAGATGAAAATAAAGCACATTTTATATTTCAGATCAAAAAAGAAAAATATCCAAGGGAAACAAGGTTATTTTGAAATTTTTTTATTGAAAAAGACGAAATAAGATGAAAATGAAGCACAATTTCATATTTCAGATTAAAAAAGTGAAAGTATCAAGGGAAACAAGGTTATTTTGAAATTTTTATTGAAAAAAGACAAAATAAGATGAAAATAAAGCGCATTTTCATATTTCAGATTAAAAAGAGAACATCTCAATGGAAACAAGGTTATTTTGAAATTTTTTTGTTGAAACCATGACAAAATAGGAGATAGAACTAAGCATTTTCATATTTCAGATTAAAAAAAGTGAAAATATCAAAGGAAACATGGTTATTTTGAAATTTTTCATAGAAAAAAGACAAAATAAGATGAAAATAATGCACATTTTCATATTTCTCGTTAAAAAGTACACAAATATCAAGGGAAACAAGGTTATTTTGAAATTTTTCATTGAAAAAAGACAAATAAGACAAAATAATCCACATTTTCATATTTCAGACAAAAAAAAGTACAAAAATATCAAGGGAAACAAGGGTTATTTTGAAATTTTTTTATTGCAAAAATACAAAATAAGATGAAAATAAAGCATATTTTCATATTTCAGATAAAAAAAGTGAAAATATCAAAGGAAACAAGGTTATTTTGATATTTTATATTGAAAAAAAGAAAAAATTAGATGAAAATAAAGCACCTTTTCATATTTCAGATTAAAAAGTGAAAAAAATCAAGGGAAACAAGTTTATTTTACATTTTTTATTGAATAAAGACAAAATAAAATGAAAATAAAGCACATTTTTATATTTCAGATCAAAAAATAGAAAATATCAAGGGAAACAAGGTTATTTTGAAATTTTTTTTATTGAAAAAAGACAAAATAGTAAGAAAATAAAGCACAATTTCATATTTCAGATAAAAAAAAGTGAAAATATCAAGGGAAACAAAGGTTATTTGAAATTTTTTATTGAAAAAAGACAAAATAAGATGAAAATAAAGCACATTTTTATATTTCAGATAAAAAAAGTGAAAATATCAAGGGAAACAAGGTTATTTTTGAAATTTTTTTATTGAAAAAAGACAAATAAGATGAAAATAAAGCACATTTTCATATTTCAGATTAAAAGTGAAAATATCCAAGGGAAACAAGGTTATTTTGAAATTTTTTAATGAAAAAAAGACAAAATCAGATGAAAATAATGCACATTTTCATATTTCTCGTTAAAAAGTACAAATATCAAGGGAAACAAGGTTATTTTGAAATTTTTTTTATTGAAAAAAAACAAAATAAGATGAAAATAAAGCCCATTTTCATGTTTCAGATTAAAAAAGAGAAAGTATCAAGGGAAACAAGGTTATTTTGAAATTTTTTATTGAAAAAGACAAAATAAGATGAAAATAATGCACATTTTCATATTTCAGATCAAAAAGTGAAAATATCAAGGGAAACAAGGTTATTTTGAAATTTTTTATTGAAAAAAGACAAAATAAGATGAAAATAAAGCACATTTTTATATTTCAGATCAAAAAAGAGAAAATATCCAGGGAAACATGGTTATTTTGAATTTTTTTGTTGAAAAAAGACAAAATAAGATGAAAATGAAGCACAATTTCATATTTCAGATAAAAAAAGTGAAAATATCAAGGGAAACAAGGTTATTTTGAAATTTTTATTGAAAAAAGACAAAAAAATAAGATGAAAATAAAACACATTTTTATATTTCAGATCAAAAAAGAGAAAATATCAAGGGAAACATGGTTATTTTGAAATTTTTTATTGAAAAAAAGACAAAATAAGATGAAAATAAAGCACATTTTCATATTTCTGATTAAAAAAGAGAAAATATCAAGAGAAACAAGGTTATTTTTGAAATTTTTATTGAAAAGACAAAATAAGATGAAAATAAAGCACATTTTTATATTTCAGATCAAAAAAGAGAAAATATCCAGGGAAACATGGTTATTTTGAATTTTTTGTTGAAAAAAGACAAAATAAGTTGAAAATGAAGCACAATTTCATATTTCAAATAAAAAAAGTGAAAATATCAAGGGAAACAAAGGTTATTTTTGAAATTTTTATTGAAAAAAGACAAATAAGAATGAAAATAAAACACATTTTTTTATATTTCAGATCAAAAAAAGAGAAAATATCAAGGGAAACATGGTTATTTTGAAATTTTTATTGAAAAAAGACAAAATAAGATGAAAATAAAAAGCACATTTTCATATTTCTGATTAAAAAAAAGAGAAAAATATCAAGGAAAACAAGGTTATTTTTAAATTTTTCATTGAAAAAGACAAAATAAAATGAAAATAAACACAATTTCATATTTCAGATAAAAAAAGTGAAAATATCAAGGGAAACAAGGTTATTTTGAAATTTTTATTGAAAAAAGACAAAATAAGATGAAAATAAAGCACATTTTCATATTTCAGATTAAAAAAGAAGAGAAGTATCCAAGGAAACAAGGTTATTTTGAAATTTTTATTGAAAAAAGACAAAATAAGATGAAAATAAAGCACATTTTTATATTTCAGATCAAAAAATTGAAAATATCAAGGGAAACAAGGTTATTTTGAAATTTTTCTTGAAAAAAGACAAAATAAGATGAAAATAAAGCACATTTTCATATTTCTGATGAAAAAAGAGATAATATCAAGGGAAACAAGGTTATTTTGAAATTTTTCATTTGAAAAAAGACAAAATAAGATGCAAATAAATCACGTTTTCATATTTCAGATAAAAAAAAGTGAAAATATCAAGGGAAACAAGGTTATTTTGAAATTTTTTATTGAAAAAAAAAGACAAAATAAGATGAAAATAAAGCACATTTTCATATTTCAGATTAAAAGAGAACATCTCAATGGAAACAAGGTTATTTTGAAATTTTTATTGAAACATGACAAAAGAAGATGAAACTAAGGACATTTTCATATTTCAGATTAAAAAAGTGAAAATATCAAAGGAAGCATAGTTATTTTGAGATTTTCATAGAAAAAAAGACAAAATAAGATGAAAATAATGCACATTTTTATATTTCTCATTAAAAAAAGTAAAAATATCCAAGGGAAACAAGGTTATTTTGAAATTTTTTATTGAAAAAAGACAAAATAAGATGAAAATAAAAGCAATTTTCATATTTCCAGATAAAAAGTGAAAAAATCCAAGGGAAACAAGGTTATTTTGAATTTTTTATTGAAAAAAGACAAAATAAGGTGAAAATAAAGCACATTTCATATTTCAGATTAAAAAAAAGTGAAAATATCAAGGGAAACAAGGTTATTTTTGAAATTTTTATTGAAAAAAGACAAAATAAGATGAAAATAAAGCACATTTTCATATTTCAGATTAAAAAAAGAGAAAGTATCAAGGGAAACAAGGTTATTTTGAAATTTTTTATTGAAAAAAAGACAAAATAAGATGAAAATAAAGCACATTTTCATATTTCAGATTAAAAAAGTGAAAATATCAAAGGAAGCATGGTTATTTTGAAATTTTTTATAGAAAAAGACAAAATAAGATGAAAATGATGCACATTTTCATATTTCAGATTAAAAAAGTAAAAATATCAAGGGAAACAAGGTTATTTTGAAATTTTTTATTGAAAAGACAAAATAAGATGAAAATAAAGCACATTTTCATATTTCAGATTAAAAATGAGAAAATATCAAGGGAAACAAGGTTATTTTGAAATTTTTTATTGAGAAAAAAAGACAAAATAAGATGAAAATAAAGCACATTTTCATATTTCAGATTAAAAAAGTGAAAATATCAAAGGAAGCATGGTTATTTTGAAATTTGTTATAGAAAAAAGACAAAATAAGATGAAAATGATGCACATTTTCATATTTCAGATCAAAAAAAGAGAAAATATCCAGGGAAACATGGTTATTTTGAATTTTTTTGTTGAAAAGAATAAATAAGATGAAAATGAAGCACAATTTCATATTTCAAATAAAAAAAGTGAAAATATCAAGGGAAACAAGGTTATTTTTGAAATTTTTATTGAAAAAAAAGACAAATAAGATGAAAATAAAACACATTTTTATATTTCAGATCAAAAAAGAGAAAATATCAAGAGAAACATGGTTATTTTTGAAATTTTTATTGAAAAAAGACAAAATAAGATGAAAATAAAGCACATTTTCATATTTCTGATTAAAAAAAAGAGAAAATATCAAGAGAAACAAGGTTATTTTTAAATTTTTCATTGAAAAAAGACAAATAAAATGAAAATAAACACAATTTCATATTTCAGATAAAAAAGTGAAAATATCAAGGGAAACAAAGGTTATTTTGAAATTTTTTATTGAAAAAAGACAAAATAAGATGAAAATAAAGCACATTTTCATATTTCAGATTAAAAAGTGAAAAAATCAAAGGAAACAAGTTTATTTTGAAATTTTTTTATTGAAAAAAGACAAAATAAGATGAAAATAAAGCACATTTCATATTTCAGATTAAAAATGAGAAATATCAAGGGAAACAAGGTTATTTTGAAATTTTTATTGAGAAAAGACAAAATAAGATGAAAATAAAGCACATTTTCATATTTCAGATTAAAAAAGAGAAAGTATCAAGGGAAACAAGGTTATTTTTGAAATTTTTATAGAAAAAAGACAAAATAAGATGAAAATAAAGCACATTTTCATATTTCAGATTTAAAAGTGAAAATATCAAGGGAAACAAGGTTATTTTGAAATTTTTTTATTGAAAAAAGACAAAATAAGATGAAAATAAAGCACATTTTCATATTTCAGATTAAAAAAGTGAAAATATCAAGGGAAACAAGGTTATTTTGAAATTTCTTATTGAAAAAACACAAAATAAGATGAAAATAAAGCACATTTTCATATTTCAGATTAAAAAAGTGAAAATATCAAGGGAAACATGGTTATTTTGAAATTTCCTGGCCAGAAAAAGACAAAATAAGATGAAAATAAAGCACGTTTTCATATTTCAGATTAAAAAAGTGAAAATATCAAGGGAAACAAGGTTATTTTGAAATTTTTTATTGAAAAAAAACAAAATAAGTTGAAAATAAAGCAGATTTTTATATTTCAGATTAAAAAAGTGAAAATATCAAGGGAAACAAGGTTATTTTGAAATTTTTTATTGAGAAAAGCCAAAATAAGATGAAAATAAAGCACATTTTCATATTTCAGATCAAAAAAAGAGAAAATATCCAGGGAAACATGGTTATTTTGAATTTTTTTCTTGAAAAAAGACAAATAAGATGAAAATGAAAGCACAATTTCATATTTCAAATAAAAAGTGAAAATATCAAGGGAAACAAGGTTATTTTGAAATTTTTATTGAAAAAAGACAAAATAAGATGAAAATAAAACACATTTTTATATTTCAGATCAAAAAAAGAGAAAATATCAAGGGAAACATGGTTATTTTGAAATTTTTTATTGAAAAAAGACAAATAAGATGAAAATAAAGCACATTTTCATATTTCTGATTAAAAAAGAGAAAATATCAAGAGAAACAAGGTTATTTTTAAATTTTTCATTGAAAAAAGACAAATAAAATGAAAATAAACACAATTTCATATTTCAGATAAAAAAGTGAAAATATCAAGGGAAACAAGGTTATTTTGAAATTTTTTATTGAAAAAAGACAAAATAAGATGAAAATAAAGCACATTTTCATATTTCAGATTAAAAAGTGAAAAAAATCAAGGGAAACAAGTTTATTTTGAAATTTTTTATTGAAAAAAGACAAAATAAGATGAAAATAAAACACATTTTTATATTTCAGATCAAAAAATTGAAAATATCAAAGAAACAAGGTTATTTTGAAATTTTTCTTGAAAAAAGACAAATAAGATGAAAATAAAGCACATTTTCATATTTCTGATGAAAAAAAGAGATAATATCAAGGGAAACAAGGTTATTTTTTGAAATTTTTCATTGAAAAAAGACAAAAATAAGATGCAAATAAATCACATTTTCATATTTCAGATAAAAAAAAGTGAAAATATCAGGGAAACAAGGTTATTTTGAAATTTTTATTGAAAAAAGACAAAATAAGATGAAAATAAAGCACATTTTCATATTTCAGATTAAAAAAAGAGAACATCTCAATGGAAACAAGGTTATTTTGAAATTTTTATTGAAACATGACAAAAGAAGATGAAACTAAAGCACATTTTCATATTTCAGATTAAAAAAGTGAAAATATCAAAGGAAGCATAGTTATTTTGAGATTTTTCATAGAAAAAAGACAAAATAAGATGAAAATAATACACATTTTTATATTTCTCATTAAAAAAGTAAAAATATCAAGGGAAACAAGGTTATTTTGAAATTTTTTATTGAAAGACAAAAATAAGATGAAAATAAAGCACATTTTCATATTTCAGATAAAAAAAGTGAAAAAATCAAGGGAAACAAGGTTATTTTGAATTTTTTTATTGAAAAAAGACAAAATAAGGTGAAAATAAAGCACATTTTCATATTTCAGATTAAAAAAGTGAAAATATCAAGGGAAACAAGGTTATTTTGAAATTTTTATTGAAAAAGACAAAATAAGATGAAAATAAAGCACATTTTCATATTTCAGATTAAAAAGAGAAAGTATCAAGGGAAACAAGGTTATTTTGAAATTTTTATTGAGAAAAAGACAAAATAAGATATAGAAAATAAACACATTTTCATATTTCAGATTAAAAAGTGAAAATATCAAAAGAAGCATGGTTATTTTGAAATTTTTTATAGAAAAAAGACAAAATAAGATGAAAATGATGCACATTTTTTTCATATTTCAGATTAAAAAGTAAAAATATCAAGGGAAACAAAGGTTATTTTGAAATTTTTTATTGAAAAAAGACAAAATAAGATGAAAATAAAGCACATTTTCATATTTCAGATTAAAAATGAGAAAATATCAAGGGAAACAAGGTTATTTTGGAAATTTTTATTGAAAAAAGACAAAATAAGATGAAAATAAAAGCACATTTTCATATTTCAGATTAAAAAAGAGAAGTATCAAGGGAAACAAGGTTATTTTGAAATTTTTTATAGAAAAAAGACAAAATAAGATGAAAATAAAGCACATTTTCATATTTCAGATTTAAAAAGTGAAAATATCAAGGGAAACAAGGTTATTTTGGAAATTTTTTATTGAAAAAGACAAAATAAGATGAAAATAAAGCACATTTTCATATTTCAGATTAAAAAGTGAAAATATCAAGGGAAACAAGGTTATTTTGAAATTTCTTATTGAAAAAACACAAAATAAGATGAAAATAAAGCACATTTTCATATTTCAGATTAAAAAAGTGAAAATATCAAGGGAAACATGGTTATTTTTGAAATTTTCTATTGAGAAAAGACAAAATAAGATGAAAATAAAGCACATTTTCATATTTCAGATTAAAAAAGTGAAAAATATCAAGGAAGCATGGTTATTTTGAAATTTTTTATAGAAAAAAGACAAAATAAGATGAAAATAATGCACATTTTCATATTTCAGATTAAAAAAGTAAAAACATCAAGGGAAACAAGGTTATTTTGAAATTTTTTATTGAAAAAAAACAAAATAAGATGAAAATAAAGCGCATTTTCATATTTCAGATTAAATAAGTGAAAATATCAAGGGAAACAAGGTTATTTTGAAATTTTTATTGAAAAAAAACAAAATAAGTTGAAAATAAAGCAGATTTTTATATTTCAGATTAAAAAAGTGAAAATATCAAGGGAAACAAGGTTATTTTGAAATTTTTTATTGAGAAAAGCCAAAATAAGATGAAAATAAAGCACATTTTCATATTTCAGATTAAAAAGTGAAAATATCAAGGGAAACAAGGTTATTTTGAAATTTTTTATTGAAAAAAGACAAAATAAGATGAAAATAAAGCACATTTTCATATTTCAGATTAAAAAAGTGAAAATATCAAAGGAAGCAGGGTTATTTTGAAATTTTTTATAGAAAAAAGACAAAATAAGATGAAAATAAAGCACATTTTCATATTTCAGATTAAAAAGTAAAAATATCAAGGGAAACAAGGTTATTTTGAAATTTTTTATTGGAAAAAGACAAAATAAGATGAAAACAATGCGCAGTTTCATATTTCAGATTAAAAAAGTGAAAATATCAAGGGAAACAAGGTTATTTTGAAATTTCTTATTGAAAAAACACAAAATAAGATGCAAATAAATCACATTTTCATATTTCAGATAAAAAAAAGTGAAAATATCAAGGGAAACAAGGTTATTTTGAAATTTTTTATTGAAAAAAGACAAAATAAGATGAAAATAAAGCACATTTTCATATTTCAGATTAAAAAAG
>JBBBDQ010010455.1:0-21231 GCA_037127315.1 Ascarosepion bandense
ACAAGGTTTTATTTTGTTGGTCTCTCACTCAACTCTGCCCCACACATAATAATCAAGGAGGTTTCAGTCTGGGCAGGTAGGTAGCCATATGTAAGGGTGATGTGCTGCCATAATCTTTGCCTTCAGTTCATCTTTGATATTACAGGGAGTTTTGTTGGTCTCTCCCTCCAACTCTGCCCCACACATAATAATCAAGGGGTTTCAGTCTGGGCAGGTAGGTAGCCATATGTAAAGGGTGATGTGCTGCCATAATCTTTGCCTTCCAGTTCATCTTTGATATTACAAGGAGTTTTGTTGGTCTCTCACTCAACTCTGCCCCACACATAATAATCAATGGGGTTTCCAGTCTGGACAGGTAGGTAGCCATATGTAAGGGGTGATGTGCTGCCATAATCTTTGCCTTCAGTTCATCTTTGATATTACAAGGAGTTTTTGTTGGTCTCTCACTCGCTCTGCCCCACACATAATAATCAATGGGGTTTCAGTCTGGACAGGTAGGTAGCCATATGTGAGGGTGATGTGCTGCCATAATGTTTGCCTTCAGTTCATCTTTGATATTACAAGGAGTTTTTGTTGGTCTCTCCTCCCAACTCTGCCCCACACATAATAATCAATGGGGTTTCAGTCTGGGCAGGTAGGTAGCCATATGTAAGGGGTGATGTGCTGCCATAATCTTTGCCTTCAGTTCTGTCTTTGATATTACAAGGAGTTTTGTTGGTCTCTCACTCAGCTCTGCCCCACACATAATAATCAAGGGGGTTTCAGTCTGGGCAGGTAGGTAGCCATATGTAAGGGGTGATGTGCTGCCATAATGTTTGCCTTCAGTTCATCTTTGATATTACAAGGAGTTTTGTTGGTCTCTCACTCAACTCTGCCCCACACATAATAATCAAGGGGGTTTCAGTCTGGGCAGGTAGGTAGCCATATGTAGTGGTGATGTGCTGCCATAATCCTTGCCTTCAGTTCATCTTTGATATTACAAGGAGTTTTGTTGGTCTCTCACTCAACTCTGCCCCACACATAATAATCAATGGGGTTTCAGTCTGGACAGGTAGGTAGCCATATGTAAGGGGTGATGTGCTGCCATAATGTTTTGCCTTCAGTTCATCTTTGATATTACAAGGAGTTTTGTTGGTCTCTCCTCCAAATCTGCCCCACACATAATAATCAAGGGGGTTTCAGTCTGGGCAGGTAGGTAGCCATATGTAAGTGGTGATGTGCTGCCATAATCCTTGCCTTCCAGTTCATCTTTGATATTACAAGGAGTTTTGTTGGTCTCTCCTCAACTCTGCCCCACACATAATAATCAATGGGGTTTCAGTCTGGACAGGTAGGTAGCCATATGTAAGGGGTGATGTGCTGCCATAATCTTTGCCTTCAGTTCATCTTTGATATTACAAGAGTTTTGTTGGTCTCTCACTCAACTCTGCCCCACACATAATAATCAAGGGGGTTTCAGTCTGGGCAGGTAGGTAGCCATATGTAAGGGGTGATGTGCTGCCATAATCTTTGCCTTCAGTTCATCTTTGATATTACAAGGAGTTTTGTTGGTCTCTCACTCAACTCTGCCCCACACATAATAATCAATGGGGTTTCAGTCTGGACAGGTAGGTAGCCATATGTAAGGGGTGATGTGCTGCCATAATCTTTGCCTTCAGTTCATCTTTGATATTACAAGGAGTTTTGTTGGTCTCTCACTCAACTCTGCCCCACACATAATAATCAGGGTTTCAGTCTGGGCAGGTAGGTAGCCATATGTAAGGGGTGATGTGCTGCCATAATCTTTGCCTTCAGTTCATCTTTGATATTACAAGGAGTTTGTTGGTCTCTCACTCAACTCTGCCCCACACATAATCAATGGGGTTTCAGTCTGGACAGGTAGGTAGCCATATGTAAGGGGTGATGTGCTGCCATAATCTTTGCCTTCAGTTCATCTTTGATATTACAAGGAGTTTTGTTGGTCTTCACTCAACTCTGCCCCACACAATAATCAAGGGGGTTTCAGTCTGGGCAGGTAGGTAGCCATATGTAAGGGGGTGATGTGCTGCCATAATCCTTGCCTTCAGTTCATCTTTGATATTACAAGGAGTTTTGTTGGTCTCTCACTCAACTCTGCCCCACACATAATAATCAATGGGGTTTCGTCTGGACAGGTAGGTAGCCATATGTAAGGGGTGATGTGCTGCCATAATCTTTGCCTTCAGTTCATCTTTGATATTACAAGGAGTTTTGTTGGTCTCTCACTCAACTCTGCCCCACACATAATAATCAAGGGGGTTTCAGTCTGGACAGGTAGGTAGCCATATGTAAGGGGTGTAGATGTGCTGCCATAATCCTTGCCTTCAGTTCATCTTTGATATTACAAGGAGTTTTGTTGGTCTCACTCAACTCTGCCCCACACATAATAATCAATGGGGTTTCAGTCTGGACAGGTAGGTAGCCATATGTAAGGGGTGATGTGCTGCCATAATCTTTGCCTTCAGTTCATCTTTGATATTACAAGGAGTTTTGTTGGTCTCTCACTCAACTCTGCCCCTGCACACGTAATAATCAATGGGGTTTCAGTCTGGACAGGTAGGTAGCCATATGTAAGGGTGATGTGCTGCCATAATGTTTGCCTTCAGTTCATCTTTGATATTACAAGGAGTTTTGTTGGTCTCTCACTCAACTCTGCCCCACACATAATAATCAAGGGGGTTTCAGTCTGGGCAGGTAGGTAGCCATATGTAAGGGGTGATGTGCTGCCATAATGTTTGTTTTCAGTTCATTTGATATTACAAGGAGTTTTGTTGGTCTCTACCAACTCTGCCCCACACATAATAATCAATGGGGTTTCAGTCTGGACAGGTAGGTAGCCATATGTAAGGGGTGATGTGCTGCCATAATCTTTGCCTTCAGTTCATCTTTGATATTACAAGGAGTTTTGTTGGTCTCTCACTCAACTCTGCCCCACACATAATAATCAAGGGGTTTCAGTCTGGGCAGGTAGGTAGCCATATGTAAGGGGTGATGTGCTGCCATAATCTTTGCCTTCAGTTCATCTTTGATATTACAAGGAGTTTTTGTTGGTCTCTCACTCAACTCTGCCCCACACATAATAATCAATGGGGTTTTCAGTCTGGACAGGTAGGTAGCCATATGTAAGGGGTGATGTGCTGCCATAATCCTTGCCTTCAGTTCATCTTTGATATTACAAGGAGTTTTGTTGGTCTCTCACTCAACTCTGCCCCACACATAATAATCAATGGGGTTTCAGTCTGGACAGGTAGGTAAAACATGTAAGGGGTGATGTGCTGCCATAATCTTTGCCTTCAGTTCATCTTTGATATTACAAGGAGTTTTGTTGGTCTCTCACTCAACTCTGCCCCACATAATAATCAATGGGGTTTCAGTCTGGACAGGTAGGTAGCCATATGTAAGGGGTGATGTGCTGCCATAATCTTTGCCTTCAGTTCATCTTTGATATTACTACAAGGAGTTTTGTTGGTCTCTCACTCAACTCTGCCCCACACATAATAATCAAGGGGGTTTCAGTCTGGGCAGGTAGGTAGCCATATGTAAGGGGTGATGTGCTGCCATAATCTTTGCCTTCAGTTCATCTTTGATATTACAAGGAGTTTTGTTGGTCTCTCACTCAACTCTGCCCCACACATAATAATCAAGGGGGGTTTCAGTCTGGGCAGGTAGGTAGCCACATGTAAGGGGTGATGTGCTGCCATAATCTTTGCCTTCAGTTCATCTTTGATATTACAAGGAGTTTTGTTGGTCTCTCACTCAACTCTGCCCCACACATAATAATCAATGGGGTTTCAGTCTGGACAGGTAGGTAGCCATATGTAAGGGGTGATGTGCTGCCATAATCTTTGCCTTCAGTTCATCTTTGATATTACAAGGAGTTTTGTTGGTCTCCTCACCAACTCTGCCCCACACATAATAATCAATGGGGTTTCAGTCTGGACAGGTAGGTAGCCATATGTAAGGGGTGATGCTGCCATAATCTTTGCCTTCAGTTCATCTTTGATATTACAAGGAGTTTTGTTGGTCTCTCACTCAACTCTGCCCCACACATAATAATCAATGGGGTTTCAGTCTGGACAGGTAGGTAGCCATATGTAAGGGGTGATGTGCTGCCATAATCTTTGCCTTCAGTTCATCTTTGATATTACAAGGAGTTTTGTTGGTCTCTCACCCAACTCTGCCCCACACATAATAACTGGGTCGGGGTTTCAGTCTGGACAGGTAGGTAGCCATATGTAAGGGGTGATGTGCTGCCATAATCTTTGCCTTCAGTTCATCTTTGGGATATTACAAGGAGTTTTGTTGGTCTCTCACTCAACTCTGCCCCACACATAATAATCAAGGGGGTTTCAGTCTGGGCAGGTAGGTAGCCATATGTAAGGGGTGATGTGCTGCCATAATCTTTGCCTTCAGTTCATCTTTGATATTACAAGGAGTTTTGTTGGTCTCTCACTCAACTCTGCCCCACACATAATAATCAATGGGGTTTCAGTCTGGACAGGTAGGTAGCCATATGTAAGGGGTGATGTGCTGCCATAATCTTTGCCTTCAGTTCATTATATTACAAGGAGT
Organism: Ascarosepion bandense; assembly: GCA_037127315.1. Taxonomy (NCBI): domain Eukaryota; kingdom Metazoa; phylum Mollusca; class Cephalopoda; order Sepiida; family Sepiidae; genus Ascarosepion; species Ascarosepion bandense. The sequence goes on from JBBBDQ010010455.1 coordinate 4,591, forward strand.
TTTGTTGGTCTCTCACTCAACTCTGCCCCACACATAATAATCAATGGGGTTTCAGCCTGGACAGGTAGGTAGCCATATGTAAGGGGTGATGTGCTGCCATAATCTTTGCCTTCAGTTCATCTTTGATATTACAAGGAGTTTTGTTGGTCTCTCACTCAACTCTGCCCCACACATAATAATCAAGGGGTTTCAGTCTGGGCAGGTAGGTAGCCATATGTAAGGGGTGATGTGCTGCTAACCTTTGCCTTCAGTTCATCTTTGATATTACAAGGAGTTTTGTTGGTCTCTCACTCAACTCTGCCCCACACATAATAATCAAGGGGGTTTCAGTCTGGGCAGGTAGGTAGCCATATGTAAGGGGTGATGTGCTGCCATAATCTTTGCCTTTTAGTTCATCTTTGATATTACAAGGAGTTTTGTTGGTCTTCACTCAACTTCACCCCACACATAATAATCAAGGGGGTTTCAGTCTGGACAGGTAGGTAGCCATATGTAAGGGGTGATGTGCTGCCATAATCTTTGCCTTCAGTTCATCTTGATATTACAAGGAGTTTCTTGTTGGTCTTCACTCAACTCTGCCCCACACATAATAATCAAGGGGGTTTCAGTCTGGACAGGTAGGTAGCCATATGTAAGGGGTGATGTGCTGCCATAATCTTTGCCTTCAGTTCATCTTTGATATTACAAGGAGTTTTGTTGGTCTCTCACTCAACTCTGCCCCACACAGAATAATCAAGGGGGTTTCAGTCTGGGCAGGTAGGTAGCCATATGTAAGGGGTGATGCTGCCACATAATCCTTGCCTTCAGTTCATCTTTGATATTACAAGGAGTTTTGTTGGTCTCTCACTCAACCTGCCCCACACATAATAATCAAGGGGTTTCTGAAGGCCTGGGGTAGGCTGGCATGTAAGGGGTGATGTGCTGCCATAATCTTTGCCTTTAGTTCATCTTTGATATTACAAGGAGTTTTGTTGGTCTCTCACTCAACTTCACCCCACACATAATAACTACCGGCTTCAGTCTGGACAGGTAGCCATATGTAAGGGGTGATGTGCTGCCATAATCCTTGCCTTCAGTTCATCTTTGATATTACAAGGAGTTTTGTTGGCCTCACTCAACTCTGCCTACACATAATAATCATGTTCTAGTCTGGACAGGTAGTAGCCATATGTAAGGGGTGATGTGTTGCCATAATCTGCCTTCAGTTCATCTTTGATATTACAAGGAGTTTTGTTGGTCTCTCCTCAACTCTGCCCCACACATAATAATCAAGGGGGTTTCAGTCTGGGCAGGTAGGTAGCCATATGTAAGGGGTGATGTGCTGTGCCATAATCTTTGCCTTCAGTTCACTTTTGATATTACAAGGAGTTTTGTTGGTCTCTCACTCAACTCTGCCCCACACATAATAATCAAGGGTTTCAGTCTGGGCAGGTAGCCTACATGTAAGGGGTGATGCTGCCAATCCTTGCCTTCAGTTCATCTTTGATATTACAGGAGTTTTGTTGGTCTCTCACTCAACTCTGCCCCACACATAATAATCAAGGGGGTTTCAGTCTGGGCAGGTAGGTATTACATGTAAGGGGTGATGTGCTGCCATAATCTTTGCCTTTAGTTCATCTTTGATATTACAAGGAGTTTTGTTGGTCTTCACTCAACTTCACCCCACACATAATAATCAATGGGGTTTCAGTCTGACAGGTAGGTAGCCATACAAGGGGTGATGTGCTGCCATAATCCTGCCTTCAGTTCATCTTTGATATTACAAGGAGTTTTGGTTGGTCTCTCACCAACTCTGCCCACACATAATAATCAAGGGGGTCATAGTCTGACAGGTAGGTAGCCATATGTAAGGGGTGATGTGTCATTAATCTTTTGCCTTCAGTTCATCTTTGATATTACAAGGAGTTTTGTTGATCTCACTCAACTCTGCCCCACACATAATAATCAAGGGGGTTTCCAGTCTGGGCAGGTAGGTAGCCATATGTAAGGGGTGATGTGCTGCCATAATCTTGCCTTCAGTTCATCTTTGATATTACAAGGAGTTTTGTTGGTCTCTCACTCAACTCTGCCCCACACATACAATAATCACGGTTTCAGTCTGGACAGGTAGGTAGCCATATGTAAGGGTGATGGCTGCCATAATCTTTGCCTTCAGTTCATCTTTGATATTACAAGGAGTTTTGTTGGTCTCTCGGTCACTTGCCCCACACATAATAATCGGGTTTCCAGTCTGGGTGTGTAGCCATATGTAAGTGGTGATGTGCTGCCATAATCCTTGCCTTCGTTCATCTTTGATATTACAAGGAGTTTTGTTGGTCTCTCACTCAACTTGCCCCACACATAATAATCAAGGGGTTTCAGTCTGGACAGGCAGGTAGCCATATGTAAGGGGTGATGTGCTGCCATAATCTTTGCCTTCAGTTCATCTTTGATATTACAAGGAGTTTTGTTGGTTCCTCACTCAACTCTGCCCCACACATAATAATCAAGGGGTTTCAGTCTGGGCAGGTAGGTAGCCATATGTAAGGGGTGATGCTGCCATAATCTTTGCCTTCAGTTCATCTTTGATATTACAAGGAGTTTTTGTTGGTCTCTCACTCAACTCTGCCCCACACATAATAATCAATGGGTTTCAGTCTGGACAGGTAGGTAGCCATATGTAAGGGGTGATGTGCTGCCATAATCTTTGCCTTCAGTTCATCTTTGATATTACAAGGAGTTTGTTGTCCTCACTAACTCTGGTTCATTGCATAATAATCAAGGGGGTTTCAGTCTGGGCAGGTAGGTAGCCATATGTAAGGGGTGATGTGCTGCCATAATCTTTGCCTCTCAGTTCATCTTTGATATTACAAGGAGTTTTGTTGATCTCACCAATCCTGCCCCACACATAATAATCAAGGGGGTTTCAGCTCCGGAGGTAGGTAGCCATATGTAAGGGGTGATGTGCTGCCATAATCTTTGTCTTCAGTTCATCTTGATATTACAAGGAGTTTGTTGGTCTCTCACTCAACTCTGCCCCACATAATAATCAAGGGGGTTTCAGTCTGGACAGGTAGGCAGCCATATGTAAGGGGTGAGGGGCCACACCCTTGGCTTCAGTTCATCTTTATTATTGCCAAGTGAGTTTTGTTGGTCTTCATCTAACCTCTGCCCCACACAGGTGAATAATCAAGGGGGTTTCAGTCTGGCAGTAGGTAGCCATATGTAAGGGGTGATGTGCTGCCATAAATCCTTGCCTTCAGTTCATCTTTGATATTAGCAAGAGTTTGTTGGTCTCCACCCAACTCTGCCCCACACATAATAATCAAGGGGTTTCAGTCTGGGCAGGTAGGTAGCCATATGTAAGGGGTGATGTGCTGCCATAATCTTTGCCTTTAGTTCATCTTTGATATTACAAGGAGTTTTGTTGGCCACTCAACTTCACCCCACACATAATAATCAGTCAGTTTCAGTCTGACAGGGTAGGTAGCCATATGCGTGATGCTGCCATAATCCTGCTCTCTCAGTTCATCTTTGATATTACAAGGAGTTTTGTTGGTCTCTACCTCCAATCCCTGCCCCCACACATAATAACTGGCGGGGTTTTGTGTCTGACAGGTAGGTAGCCACATGCAAGGGGTGATGTGCTGCCATAATCTTGCCTTCAGTTCATCTTTGATATTACAAGGAGTTTTGTTGGTCTCTCCTCAACTCTGCCCCACATAATAACTGCGGGTTTCAGTCTGGGCAGGTAGGTAGCCATATGGCAGGTGATGTGCTGCCATAATCTTTGCCTCTAGTTCATCTTTGATATTACAAGGAGTTTTGTTGGTCTTCACCAATCCCTGCCTCACACATAATAATCAAGTGGGGGTTTCAGTCTAAGTAGTAGGTAGCCATATGTAAGGGGTGATGCTGCCATAATCCTTGCCTTCAGTTCATCTTTGATATTACAAGGAGTTTTGTTGGTCTCTCACTCAACTCTGCCCCACACATAATAATCAAGGGGGTTTCAGTCTGGGCAGGTAGGTAGCCATATGTAAGGGGTGATGTGCTGCCATTAATCTTTGCCTTTAGTTCATCTTTGATATTACAAGGAGTTTTGTTGGTCTTCACCAACTTCACCCCACACATAATAATCAATGGGGTTTCAGTCTGGACAGGTAGGTAGCTACATGTAAGGGGTGATGTGCTGCCATATCCTTGCCTTCAGTTCATCTTTGATATTACAAGGAGTTTTGTTGGTCTTCACTAACTCTGCCCCACACATAATAATCAAGGGTTTCAGTCTGGACAGGTAGGTAGCCATATGTAAGGGGTGATGTGCTGCCATAATCTTTGCCTTCAGTTCATTCTTGATATTACAAGGAGTTTTGTTGGACTTCACTCAACTCCCTGCCCTGTCATTAGCACAATCAAGGCTTCAGTCTGGGCAGGTAGGTAGCCATATGTAAGGGGTGATGTGCTGCCATAATCTTTGCCTTCAGTTCATCTTTGACATTACAAGGAGTTTTGTTGGTCTCTCACTCAATCCTGCCCCACACATAATAATCAATGGGGTTTCGTCTGGACAGGTAGGTAGCCATATGTGGTAGGGGTGATGTGCTGCCATAATCTTTGCCTTCAGTTCATCTTTGATATTACAAGGAGTTTTGTTGGTCTTCACTCAACTCTGCCCCACACATAATAATCAAGGTCAGCCTGGGCAGGTAGGTAGCCATATGTGGTGATGTGCTGCCATAATCTTTGCTTCAGTTCATCTTTGATATTACAAGGAGTTTTGTTGGTCTCTCACTCAACTCTGCCCCACACATAATAATCAATGGGGTTTCAGTCTGGACAGGTAGGTAGCCATATGTAAGGGGTGATGTGCTGCCATAATCTTTTGCCTTCAGTTCATCTTTGATATTACAAGGAGTTTTGTTGGTCTCTCATCAACTCTGCCCCACACATAATAATCAAGGGGGCTTCAGTCTGGGCAGGTAGGTAGCCATATGTAAGGGGTGATGTGCTGCCATAATCTTTGCCTTCAGTTCATCTTTGATATTACAAGGAGTTTTGTTGATCTCTCACCCAACTCTGCCCCACACATAATAACTGGCTCTAGTCTGGGCAGGTAGGTAGCCATATGTAAGGGGTGATGTGCTGCCATAATCTTTGCCTTCAGTTCATCTTTGATATTACAAGGAGTTTTGTTGGTCTCTACCCAACTCTGCCCCCACACATAATAATCAAGGGGTTTCCACAGTCTGGGCAGGTGCAGGTAGCCATATGTAAGGGGTGATAAAGCCACATAATGTTTGCCTTCAGTTCATCTTTGACATTACAAGTGCTGGGAGTTTTGTTGGTCTTCACCAACTCTGCCCCACACATAATAATCAATGGGGTTTCAGTCTGGACAGGTAGGTAGCCATATGTAAGGGGTGATGTGCTGCCATAATCTTTGCCTTCAGTTCATCTTTGATATTACAAGGAGTTTTGTTGGTCTTTCATCTACCCGGCTCCACACATAATAATCAAGGGGGTTTCCAGGCCTGGGCAGGTAGGTAGCCATATGTAAGGGGTGATGTGCTGCCAATCTTTGCCTTCAGTTCATCTTTGATATTACAAGGAGTTTTGTTGATCTCTCACTCAACTCTGCCCCACACATAATAATCAATGGGGTTTCAGTCTGGGCAGGTAGGTAGCCATATGTAAGGGGTGATGGCTGCCATAATCCTTGCCTTCAGTTTATCTTTGATATTACAAGGAGTTTTGTTGGTCTCTCACTCAACTCTGCCCCACACATAATAATCAATGGGGTTTCAGTCTGGGCAGGTAGGTAGCCATATGTAAGGGGTGATGTGCTGCCATAATCTTTGCCTTCAGTTCATCTTTGATATTACAAGGAGTTTTGTTGGTCTTCATACTCAACTCTGCCCCACACATACAATCAAGGGGGTTTCCAGTCTGGGCAGGTAGGTAGCCATATGTAAGGGGTGATGTGCTGCCATAATCCTTGCCTTCAGTTCATCTTTGATATTACAAGGAGTTTTGTTATCTCTCACTCAACTCTGCCCCACACATAATAATCAAGGGGTTTCAGTCTGGGCAGGTAGGTAGCCATATGTAAGGGGTGATGTTGCCATAATCTTTGCCTTCAGTTCATCTTTGATATTACAAGGAGTTTTGTTGGTCTCTCACTCAACTCTGCCCCACACATAATAATCAAGGGGGTTTCAGTCTGGGCAGGTAGGTAGCCATATGTGGGTGTTTTATGCTGCCATAATGTTTGCCTTCAGTTCATCTTTGATATTACAAGGAGTTTTGTTGGTCTCTCACTCAACTTGCCCCACACATAATAACTGTTGTGTGGTGGTTCTGGCCCTGGGCAGGTAGGTAGCCACATGGGGCTGTGATGTGCTGCCATAATCTTTGCCTTCAGTTCATCTTTGATATTGCTATGAGTTTTTATGATCTCACCAACTCTGCCCCACACATAATAATCAATGGGGCTTCAGTCTGGGGCAGGTAGGTAGCCATATGTAAGGGGTGATGTGCTGCCATAATCTTTGCCTTCAGTTCATCTTTTGATATTACAAGGAGTTTTGTTGGTCTCTCACTCAACTCTGCCCCACACATAATAATCAAGGGGGTTTCAGTCTGGGCAGGTAGTAGCCATGTAAGTGGGTGATGTGCTGCCATAATGTTTGCCTTCAGTTCATCTTTGATATTACAAGGAGTTTTGTTGGTCTTCAATTAACCTGCCCCACACATAATAATCAATGGGGTTTCAGTCTGGACAGGTAGGTAGCCATATGTAAGGGGTGATGTGCTGCCATAATCTTTGCCTTCAGTTCATCTTTGATATTACAAGGAGTTTTGTTGGTCTCTCACTCAACTCTGCCCCACACATAATAATCAAGGGGGGTTTCAGTCTGGGCAGGTAGGTAGGCATATGTAAGGGGTGATGTGCTGCCATAATCTTTGCCTTCAGTTCATCTTTGATATTACAAGGAGTTTTGTTGGTCTCTCACTCAACTCTGCCCCACACATAATAATCAATGGGGTTTCAGTCTGGGCAGGTAGGTAGCCATATGTAATGGGTGATGTGCTGCCATAATCCTTGCCTTCAGTTCATCTTTGATATTACAAGGAGTTTTGTTGGTCTCTCACTCAACTCTGCCCCACACATAATAATCAAGGGGGTTTCAGTCTGGGCAGGTAGGTAGCCATATGTAAGGGGTGATGTGCTGCCATAATCTTTGCCTTCAGTTCATCTTTGATATTACAAGGAGTTTTGTTGTCTCCTCACTCAACTTGCCCCACACATAATAATCAATGGGGGTTTCAGTCTGGGCAGGTAGGTAGCCATATGTAAGGGGTGATGTGCTGCCATAACTTGCCTTCAGTTCATCTTTGATATTACAAGGAGTTTTGTTGGTCTCTCACTCAACTCTGCCCCACACATAATAATCAATGGGGTTTCAGTCTGGGCAGGTAGGTAGCCATATGTAATGGGTGATGTGCTGCCATAATCCTTGCCTTCAGTTCATCTTTGATATTACAAGGAGTTTTGTTGGTCTCTCACCAACTCTGCCCCACACATAATAATCAATGGGGTGTCAGTCTGGGCAGGTAGGTAGCCATATGTAATGGGTGATGTGCTGCCATAATCCTTGCCTTCAGTTCATCTTTGATATTACAAGGAGTTTTGTTGGTCTCTCACTCAACTCTGCCCCACACATAATAATCAATGGGGTTTCAGTCTGGGCAGGTAGGTAGCCATATGTAATGGGTGATGTGCTGCCATAATCCTTGCCTTCAGTTCATCTTTGATATTACAAGGAGTTTTGTTGGTCTCTCACTCAACTCTGCCCCACACATAATAAATCAAGGGGGTTTCAGTCTGGGCAGGTAGGTAGCCATATGTAAGGGGTGATGTGCTGCCATAATCTTTGCCTTCAGTTCATCTTTGATATTACAAGGAGTTTTGTTGGTCTCCTCACCAACTCTGCCCCACACATAATAATCAATGGGTTTCAGTCTGGGCAGGTAGGTAGCCATATGTAAGGGGTGATGTGGCCATAATCCTTGCCTTCAGTTCATCTTTGATATTACAAGGAGTTTTGTTGGTCTCTCACTCAACTCTGCCCCACACATAATAATCAATGGGGTTTCAGTCTGGGCAGGTAGGTAGCCATATGGCCGGTGATGTGCTGCCATAATCCTTGCCTTCAGTTCATCTTTGATATTACAAGGAGTTTTGTTGGTCTCTCACTCAACTCTGCCCCACACATAATAATCAAGGGGGTTTCAGTCTGGGCAGGTAGGTAGCCATATGTAAGGGGTGATGTGCTGCCATAATCTTTTTGCCTTCAGTTCATCTTTGATATTACAAGGAGTTTTTGTTGGTCTCCTGCTCAACTCTGCCCCCACACATAATAATCAATGGGTTTCAGTCTGGACAGGTAGGTAGCCATATGTAAGGGGTGATGTGCTGCCATAATCCTTGCCTTCAGTTCATCTTTGATATTACAAGGAGTTTTGTTGGTCTCTCACTCAACTCTGCCCCACACATAATAATCAAGGGGTTTCAGTCTGGGCAGGTAGGTAGCCATATGTAAGGGGTGATGTGCTGCCATAATGTTTGCCTTCAGTTCATCTTTGATATTACAAGGAGTTTTGTTGGTCTCTCACTCAACTCTGCCCCACACATAATAATCAATGGGGTTTCAGTCTGGGCAGGTAGGTAGCCATGTGTAAGGGGTGATGTGCTGCCATAATCCTTGCCTTCAGTTCATCTTTGATATTACAAGGAGTTTTGTTGGTCTCTTACTCCAACTGCCCCACACATAATAATCAAGGGGGTTTCAGTCTGGGCAGGTAGGTAGCCATATGTAAGGGGTATGCTGCCATAATCTTTGCCTTCAGTTCATCTTTGATATTACAAGGAGTTTTGTTGGTCTCTCACTCAACTCTGCCCACATAATAATCAATGGGGTTTCAGTCTGGGCAGGTAGGTAGCCATATGTAAGGGGTGATGTGCTGCCATAATCCTTGCCTTCTTCAGTTCATCTTTGATATTACAAGGAGTTTTGTTGGTCTCTCACTCAACTCTGCCCCACACATAATAATCAAGGGGGTTTCAGTCTGGGCAGGTAGGTAGCCATATGTAGTGGTGATGTGCTGCCATAATCCTTGCCTTCAGTTCATCTTTGATATTACAAGGAGTTTTGTTGGTCTCTCACCAACTCTGCCCCACACATAATAATCAATGGGGTTTCAGTCTGGGCAGGTAGGTAGCCATATGTAAGGGGTGATGTGCTGCCATAATCCTTGCCTTCAGTTCATCTTTGATATTACAAGGAGTTTTGTTGGTCTCTCACTCAACTCTGCCCCCACACACATTAATCAAGGGGGTTTCAGTCTGGGCAGGTAGGTAGCCATATGTAAGGGGTGATGTGCTGCCATAATCTTTGCCTCTCAGTTCATCTTTGGATATTACAAGGAGTTTTGTTGGTCTCTCACTCAACTCTGCCCCACACATAATAATCAAGGGGGTTTCAGTCTGGGCAGGTAGGTAGCCATATGTAAGGGGTGATGTGCTGCCATAATCCTTGCCTTCAGTTCATCTTTGATATTACAAGGAGTTTTGTTGGTCTCTCACTCAACTCTGCCCCACACATAATAATCAATGGGGTTTCAGTCTGGGCAGGTAGGTAGCCATATGTAGGGTATGTGCTGCCATAATCTTTGCCTTCAGTTCATCTTTGATATTACAAGGAGTTTTGTTGGTCTCTCACTCAACTCTGCCCCACACATAATAATCAATGTCTTTCCAGTCTGGGCAGGTAGGTAGCCATATGTAAGGGGTGATGTGCTGCCATAATCCTTGCCTTCAGTTCATCTTTGATATTACAAGGAGTTTTGTTGGGCCCTCACTCAACTCTTAGCCTGCCATAATAATCAATGGGGTTTCAGTCTGGGCAGGTAGGTAGCCATATGTAAGGGGTGATGTGCTGCCATAATCCTTGCCTTCAGTTCATCTTTGATAATACAAGGAGTTTTGCTACCTCACTCAACTCTGCCCCACACATAATAATCAATGGGGTTTCAGTCTGGGCAGTAGGTAGCCATATGTAAGGGGTGATGTGCTGCCATAATCCTTGCCTTCAGTTCATCTTTGATATTACAAGAAGTTTTGTTATTCTCACCAACTCTGCCCCACACATAATAATCAAGGGGGTTTCCCAGTCTGGGCAGGTAGGTAGCCATATGTAAGGGGTGATGTGCTGCCATAATCTTTGCCTTCAGTTCATCTTTGATATTACAAGGAGTTTTGTTGGTCTCTCACTCAACTCTGCCCCACACATAATAATCAATGGGGTTTCAGTCTGGGCAGGTAGGTATTGCTACGTATGTGATGTGCTGCCATAACCTTTGCCTTCAGTTCATCTTTGATATTACAAGGAGTTTTGTTGGTCTCTTCACTCAACTCTGCCCCACACATAATAATCAAGGGGTTTCCAGTCTGCAGTAGGGCCATATGTGGGGTGATGTGCTGCCATAATCTTTGCCTTCAGTTCATCTTTGGATATTACAAGGAGTTTTATTGGTCTCTCACTCAACTCTGCCCTCTGCCATAATAAATCAATGGGGGTTTCAGTCTGGGCAGGTAGGTAGCCATATGTAAGGTGATGTGCTTGCTAATCCTGCCTTCAGTTCATCTTTGATATTACAAGGAGTTTTGTTGGTCTCTCACTCAACTCTGCCCCACATAATAATCAAGGGGGGTTTCAGTCTGGGGCAGGTAGGTAGCCATATGTAAGGGGTGATGTGCTGCCATAATCTTTGCCTTCAGTTCATCTTTGATATTACAAGGAGTTTTGTTGGTCTCTCACTCAACTCTGCCCCACACACATAATAATCAAGGGGGTTTCAGTCTGGGCAGGTAGGTAGCCATATGTAATGGGTGATGTGCTGCCATAATGTTTGCCTTCAGTTCATCTTTGATATTACAAGGAGTTTTGTTGGTCTCTCACTCCAACTCTGCCCCACACATAATAATCAATGTGTTTCAGTCTGGACAGGTAGGTAGCCATATAAGGGGGATGCTGCCATAATCTTTGCCTTCAGTTCACTTTTGATGCCATAAAGGGAGTTTGTTGGCCTTCACTCAACTCTGCCCCACACATAATAACTCAAGGTTTCAGTCTGGACAGGTAGGTAGCCATATGTAAGGGGTGAGTTACAATGTTTGCCTTCAGTTCATCTTTGATATTACAAGGAGTTTTGTTGGTCTCTTCACTCAACTCTGCCCCACACATAATAATCAAGGGGGTTTCAGTCTGGGCAGGTAGGTAGCCATATGTAATGGGTGATGTGCTGCCATAATGTTTGCCTTCAGTTCATCTTTGATATTACAAGGAGTTTTATATTCCTCACTCAACCTTCTGCCCCACACATAATAATCAATGGGGTTTCAGTCTGGACAGGTAGGTAGCCATATGTAAGGGGTGATGTATTAATGTTTTGGCTTCAGTTCATCTTTGGATATTACAAGGAGTTTTGTTGGTCTCTCACTCAACTCTGCCCCACACATAATAATCAATGGGGTTTCCAGTCTGGACAGGTAGGTAGCCATATGTAAGGGGTGATGTGCTGCCATAATCTTTGCCTTCAGTTCACATATTACAAGGAGTTTTGTTGGTCTCTCACTCAACTCTGCCCCACACATAATAATCAATGGGGTTTCAGTCTGGACAGGTAGGTAGCCATATGTAAGGGGTGATGTGCTGCCATAATGTTTGCCTTCAGTTCATCTTTGATATTTACAAGGAGTTTTGTTGGTCTCTCACTCAACTCTGCCCCACACATAATAATCAATGGGGTTTCAGTCTGGACAGGTAGGTAGCCATATGTAAGTGGGGTGATGTGCTGCCATAATCTTTGCCTTCAGTTCATCTTTGATATTACAAGGAGTTTTGTTGGACTCCTCACTCAACTCTGCCCCACACATAATAATCAAGGGGGTTTCAGTCTGGACAGGTAGGTAGCCATATGTAAGGGGTGATGTGCTGCCATAATGTTTGCCTTCAGTTCATCTTTGATATTACAAAGGAGCTTTTGTTGGTCTCTCACTCAACTCTGCCCCACACATAATAATCAAGGGGGTTTCAGTCTGGGCAGGTAGGTAGCCATATGTAATGGGTGATGTGCTGCCATAATGTTTGCCTTCAGTTCATTCATATTACAAGGAGTTTTGTTGGTCTCTCACTCAACTCTGCCCCACACATAATAATCAATGGGGTTTCAGTCTGGACAGGTAGGTAGCCATATGTAAGGGGTGATGTGCTGCCATAATGTTTGCCTTCAGTTCATCTTTGATATTACAAGGAGTTTTGTTGGTCTTCACTCAACTCTGCCCCACACATAATAATCAAGGGGGTTTCAGTCTGGGCAGGTAGGTAGCCATGTATTGGGTGATGCTGCTAATGTTTGCCTTCAGTTCATCTTTGATATTACAAGGAGTTTTGTTGGTCTCTCACCAACTCTGCCCCACACATAATAATCAAGGGGGTTTCAGTCTGGGCAGGTAGGTAGCCATATGTAATGGGTGATGTGCTGCCATAATGTTTGCCTTCAGTTCATCTTTGATATTACAAGGAGTTTTGTTGGTCTCTCACTCAACTCTGCCCCACACATAATAATCAATGGGGGTTTGTGTCTGGACAGGTAGGTAGCCATATGTAAGGGGTGATGTGCTGCCATAATGTTTGCCTTCAGTTCATCTTTGATATTACAAGGAGTTTTGTTGGTCTTCACCAACTCTGCCCCACACATAATAATCAAGGGTTTCAGTCTGGGCAGGTAGGTAGCCATATGTAATGGGTGATGTGCTGCCATAATGTTTGCCTTCAGTTCATCTTTTGATATTACAAGGAGTTTTGTTGGTCTCTCACTCAACTCTGCCCCACACATAATAATCAATGGGGTTTCAGTCTGGACAGGTAGGTAGCCATATGTAAGGGGTGATGTGCTGCCATAATGTTTGCCTTCAGTTCATCTTTGATATTACAAGAGCTTTGTTGGTCTCTCACTCCAACTTGCCCCACACATAATAATCAATGGGGTTTCCAGTCTGGACAGGTAGGTAGCCATATGTAATGGGTGATGTGCTGCCATAATGTTTGCCTTCAGTTCATCTTTGATATTACAAGGAGTTTTGTTGGTCTCTCACTCAACTCTACCCACACATAATAATCAATGGGGTTTCAGTCTGGACAGGTAGGTAGCCATATGTAAGGGGTGATGTGCTGCCATAATCTTGGCTTCAGTTCATCTTTGATATTACAAGGAGTTTTGTTGGTTCACTCAACTCTGCCCCCACACATAATAATCAAGGGGGTTTCAGTCTGGACAGGTAGGTAGCCATATGTAAGGGGTGATGTGCTATAATGTTTGCCTTCAGTTCATCTTTGATATTACAAGGAGTTTTGTTGGTCTCTTCACCACCTGCTCCCACACATAATAATCAAGGGGGTTTCAGTCTTGGCAGGTAGGTAGCCATATGTAATGGGTGATGTGCTGCCATAATGTTTGCCTTCAGTTCATCTTTGATATTACAAGGAGTTTTGTTGGTCTCTCACTCAACTCTGCCCCACACATAATAATCAATGGGGTTTCAGTCTGGACAGGTAGGCCATATGTAAGGGTGATGTGCTGCCATAATGTTTGCCTTCAGTTCATCTTTGATATTGCTAAGCAGTTTTGTTGGTCTCTCACTCAACTCTGCCCCACACGTAATAATCAATGGGGTTTCAGTCTGGACAGGTAGGTAGCCATATGTAATGGGTGATGTGCTGCCATAATGTTTGCCTTCAGTTCATCTTTGATATTACAAGGAGTTTTGTTGGTCTCTGCACTAACTCTGCCCCACACATAATAATCAATGGGGTTTCAGTCTGGACAGGTAGGTAGCCATATGTAAGGGGTGATGCTGCCATAATGTTTGCCTTCAGTTCATCTTTGATATTACAAGGAGTTTTGTTGGTTCCCTACTCAACTCTGCCCCACACATAATAATCAAGGGTTTCAGTCTGGGCAGGTAGGTAGCCATATGTAATGGGTGATGTGCTGCCATAATGTTTGCCTTCAGTTCATCTTTGATATTACAAGGAGTTTTGTTGGTCTCTCACTCAACTCTGCCCCACACATAATAATCAAGGGGGTTTCAGTCTGGGCAGGTAGGTAGCCATATGTAATGGGTGATGTGCTGCCATAATGTTTGCCTTCAGTTCATCTTTGATATTACAAGGAGTTTTGTTGGTCTCTCACTCAACTCTGCCCCACACATAATAATCAAGGGGTTTCAGTCTGGGCAGGTAGGTAGCCATATGTAATGGGTGATGTGCTGCCATAATGTTTGCCTTCAGTTCATCTTTGATATTACAAGGAGTTTTGTTGGTCTCTCACTCAACTCTGCCCCACACATAATAATCAATGGGGTTTCAGTCTGGACAGGTAGGTAGCCATATATGTAAGGGGTGATGTGCTGCCATAATGTTTGCCTTCAGTTCATCTTTGGATATTACAAGGAGTTTTGTTACACTTTCACTCAACTCTGCCCTACACATAATAATCAAGGGGTTTCAGTCTGGGTAGGTAGCCATATGTAATGGGTGATGTGCTGCCATAATGTTTGCCTTCAGTTCATCTTTGATATTACAAGGAGTTTTGTTGGTCTTCACCAACTCTGCCCCACACATAATAATCAATGGGGTTTCAGTCTTACAGGTAGGTAGCCATATGTAAGGGGTGATGTGCTGCCATAATCTATTTCTCTCAGTCTTATCTTTTGATATTACAAGGAGTTTTGTTGGTCTTCCACTCAACTCTGCCCCACACATAATAATCAATGGGGTTTCAGTCTGGACAGGTAGGTAGCCATATGTAAGGGGTGATGTGCTGCCATAATCTTTTGCCTTCAGTTCATCTTTGATATTACAAGGAGTTTTGTTGGTCTCTCACTCAACTCTGCCCCACATACAATAATCAACAGTTTCAGTCTGGACAGGTAGGTAGCCATATGGTGGGTGATGTGCTGCCATAATCTTTGCCTTCAGTTCATCTTTGATATTACAAGGAGTTTTGTTGGTCTCTCACTCAACTCTGCCCCACACATAATAATCAAGGGGGTTTCAGTCTGGGCAGGTAGGTAGCCATATGCAAGGGGTGATGTGCTGCCATAATCTTTGCCTTCAGTTCATCTTTGATATTACAAGGAGTTTTGTTGGTCTTCTCATCAATTTGCCTCACACATAATAATCAAGGGGTTTCAGTCTGGACAGGTAGGTAGCCATATGTAAGGGGTGATGTGCTGCCATAATCTTTGCCTTCAGTTCATCTTTGATATTACAAGGAGTTTTGTTGGTCTCTCACTCAACTCTGCCCCACACATAATAATCAATGGGGTTTCAGTCTGGACAGGTAGGTAGCCATATGTAAGGGGTGATGTGCTGCCATAATGTTTGCCTTCAGTTCATCTTTGATATTACAAGGAGTTTTGTTGGTCTCTACCCAACTCTGCCCTGGCACACAAGGCAGCACAATCAAGGGTTTCAGTCTGGGCAGGTAGGTAGCCATATGTAATGGGTGATGTGCTGCCATAATGTTTGCCTTCAGTTCATCTTTGATATTACAAGGAGTTTTGTTGGTCTCTCACCAACTCTGCCCCACACATAATAATCAAGGGGGTTTCAGTCTGGGCAGGTAGGTAGCCATATGTAATGGGTGATGTGCTGCCAAATGTTTGCCTTCTCAGTTCATCTTTGATATTACAAGGAGTTTTGTTATCTCACCAACTCTGCCCCACACATAATAATCAAGGGGGTTTCAGTCTGGGCAGGTAGGTATTTACATGTAATGGGTGATGTGCTGCCATAATGTTTGCCTTCAGTTCATCTTTGATATTACAAGGAGTTTTGTTGGTCTCTCACTCAACTCTGCCCCACACATAATAATCAATGGGGTTTCAGTCTTGACAGGTAGGTAGCCATATGTAAGGGGTGATGTGCTGCCATAATGTTTGCCTTCAGTTCATCTTTGATATTACAAGGAGTTTTGTTGGTCTCTCACTCAACTCTGCCCCACACATAATAATCAAGGGGGGTTTCTAGTCTGGGCAGGTAGGTAGCCATATGTAATGGGTGATGTGCTGCCATAATGTTTGCCTTCAGTTCATCTTTGATATTACAAGGAGTTTTGTTGGTCTCTCACTCAACTCTGCCCCACATAATAATCAATGGGGTTTCAGTCTGGACAGGTAGCCATATGTAAGGGGTGATGTGCTGCCATAATCTTTGCCTTCAGTTCATCTTTGATATTACAAGGAGTTTTGTTGGTCTCTCACTCAACTCTGCCCCCACACATAATAATCAATGGGGTTTCAGTCTGGACAGGTAGGTAGCCATATGTAGTGCATGTGCTGCCATAATGTTTGCCTTCAGTTCATCTTTGATATTACAAGGAGTTTTGTTGGTCTCTCACTCAACTCTGCCCCACACATAATAATCAATGGGGTTTCAGTCTGGACAGGTAGGTAGCCATATGTAAGGGGTGATGTGCTGCCATAATCTTTGCCTTCAGTTCATCTTTGATATTACAAGGAGTTTTGTTGGT